>JANAVB010022596.1:10658997-10888997 GCA_029216955.1 Iris pallida | reverse complement strand
ACAGCTTACCTTGTCATGATACTCACATGTACATTCCATGATTTCTTGTATATACTCTCTATTTACAGTCTTGTAGCTTTTATCATATCTTGTGAACTGTTGTTAGTTGAGTGTGCTCGTTCCATCCTGACTGAATATGTTGAAAAAATATTACAGATGACGGTGAGGATTGATGTACCTACTACGGTCCAGATAGCGTAGTGGACATAGACTTGGAGACCTTGGTTCAACAGGGCTTAGCTCCGCTCGACGAGCCTTTAGCTATAGTTTAGTTAGAGTAGATTTTCGACTGGACCTTGTCTCCAGCTTGCTACTTATGCTTATGATATTGGAATTTGTATAACTATATTACTTTGTGTTCCTCTTCGTTCTGTTGAGCTGGATATTGCACTTTGTGGTTTATATCTACCTTGATTTCGTGCCATGATTTTTCTTACTAGATTGTGATTGAGTTTATCAGTATTTCATATTATATCCTCTGTGCGGAGATGATAGGTTATTATATACTGTTTGTTAGCTAGCAGACCTACAGCATTCTATGCCGTTTTTACGGAGTAGGCTGGGCGTTGTTACGCACTTGTGCCCCTACCTAGGGTGCGGGTCGTGACAGTAAAGATAAAAAGCACCTGAAGAGAAGATATTTATTCATATGAAAATCTATTATACGACTTTTTTCATTACATTGAAAAACTACTACAAAAAGCCTAGATTGAAACTCTACGGCTCTGCGCATCACTCTAACATCTCAGCACAGGCGCATTCCTTCCTCATCAGAGCAAGTTACTTTCTGGTCAACGAGTGAATCACTTCCTCGTCAACGCATAGGCGCATCTGCCAACCTGTGGCTCTTCCAGCATCACGAAAGCTTTGGGTACGACGACCCCAAACCCGATAATCAACATAGTGGCACTTGATGTTGTCTCATAGAAGGATACTGTCAGCAAGGTGCACGAGCACTTTGGGCTCTGTTAGTAGCTAACTCGACGCATCTCAGTCTTTTTAAGGAGTTCATCGTCAAGATCAAGGCTTCTTTTAACGAGGAGATCCGTAACCCGCAGTGCAACATCTTGCTAAGGAGGAGGATCGGTCGAGTTCATTCTCAATGAGAAGTTGTGTGAAATGAGAATGAACTTCTCTTCACAAACGCTGCTATTTATAGGCCACGACAGCTAAACTCATGCGCCAAGTGGCAGCTCTCCCTGAAGTTAATGCGATGAATATGCATTTATGGCAATGAATCTGCCATCTCAAATTCATCTAAGTCAAAGTCACTCAATTTGAGCCTCGAAACACTCAAATGTGTTGACCAAAAGAGATGCACCCGGCAGTTGATGCGCTCTTCAGACAGATGCGCCTCACAGTCGATGCACTTTAAAAAGGACATACGCCTCACATGTGATGCGCCTATGTGAAGCTCTCCACCCACCAAGCATTTAATTCTAAGTGACGGTAACGTCAGCAGCACGCGTCTCGAAGATTGAACAGACAGCTTTTTCAGAAATCGAAGAGCCATCGACGACAGCATCATCATTACATGTTTTGTCGATTATGCTCTGCCATATGGTCGACTAAACACTCGCATGCGCCTCTACAGCCATGCACCTAAATTCTGCATGCACTCCTATAGCCAAGCGTCCAGACTTGCTATTTGACTCCAAAAAAGTCATATGCCAAGCCTCCTCATACGCCAGATCCTAGGCGCATACAATCAAATCACCATGCAACAAACCCAGGATCTTTGAGCTCTTGTGCATGCACCGTGTGTCATTGAATCGGTTCTGCTGAAGAACGGGTGCTAACCACCCAAGATCTCAGCAACAACCAAATCTCACCAACTGCCACGTATCAGCTCCTCCGCAGCCCAACTGGTGCAGTTGCAAACAGATTCAGTTCCAGCTCCCCAGTGCATCATCCACATCCCCAACAAAGTCATACATGTGGCGTTCCTTCGTGCAAAATCTTCATACACGAATCGCATATGCGCGCATGAGTGGACCATTCCACTGCCTATAAATAGAAGGACCATTCCTTCATTCAACCTCTTCGATTCCTCGGCATCACTTCATCAAATCCTCCAAGCTATTCAATAGCTTCGGCCCATCACTTTCCCAGAGCAACTCAGACTTTCAGAGTTCAAAATCGTCGTCAGATCGTCAACGGAGCAAATAATCACCTCTCCATCGCCACGGTTCCCATAAAAACAAAAGTGTACTCAAAAGATCTCATCGAAGGATCATTTTTGTACTCGGTTTTGTTTGTTATATAAAAGTTTATTTCAACATTTTTAATGGCAAACAAGCTGACGACGCTGCTGGGGACTACTTTCTCTTCTAACGAGAAGGTCGTGTCGTATCATGACAAAAACAAGCTCGGATCCTCCCAGAAGACATTAGTGGTACGCTTCGATCAGCAAGTATACGAGGAGTTCATCTCTGAAGGCAGTGTGAGTCCTTCGAAGTGACTGCCTAAGCCGAAGAAGACTTGCCAAGTCTGGGTGCCCAAGGGCGATGCGCCGAGCACCACAACTGATGGAGCTGCGCCAGTACAGTACTCCCTTCCTACTGACGTTCTCTGCAAACAAGATGTTGCTACTGGAGCAGCACATCTACCAGGGAAGCTCAGTGCTGACTGCAAATTCCAATCTGTTTGTTCCCAGTCGAAGAAGATGTGTCGACGGAACAAGGGCACAGCCACTCTTCCGCGCATGAGCTCTACTACGCAGGGGAAGCACTCTGTCTTTGACAGAACCACTCGCTGTCACGATAAGGAAAAGTTGGATTCTAAGTACTATACGCCTTCACGGGCTAGTACAAAGAAGTCCAAGGCAGCACGGGCCATGAGCCATCAACGTGCTATACCAGCAGTGGACCAGAAATACGTGTTGAAAGTTATACACGCAGCTGATAGTAAGCTGTACAGAGTTGACTGAGGTGCTTTGACACCAGGAGTGAGTCAACTCTTGAAGTCCCCTTCTCACTTAGGCGCATCTCATGCGCATGGAACCGAGTCAGTTAGGGCAAATCCTATGGTGTCAAACCCATGCACCCACGTAGGCTGTGCGCATGAGGTGGGTTTGACTCACAGTAAGTCCTCTTTCCAATTGAGCGTATCTCCTACGTATGGAACCAAGTTGGGTGTAGCAAATCTTGCGGTCCTGAACCCATGTGCCCACGTGGGCTATGCACATGAAGTGGGTTCGACTCGTAATATGTGTTGCTCTCCCACCAAAGGTCTGGGTGCATTTCATGTGCTGAAACTGGATCAGGGGGCACATCACTCGTATGACCACCCTGACGCTTGGCTTTGCCATGCGCCTGAATGAGTTGCGAATGTGAAAATCTCCTCATACGAGTTATGTAATATGATCATTCACAGACGTAGAACGGAAGAGATGTCCACTATGCACAATGTGCCCCTCAAAGGGCATACTTGTGCTACGGTCACCATCAACTCCTGTTGTTGTAAAATAGTGGTAGACTGCTGTTGTTGCAAAACAGTGGCCCTACCACTGAGGCAGTCTGCGTTCCAGCGGCTGCAATCTGCTACACCTATCCGACGTCGCCTCGAATAGAGGGTGCTAATTGATGACGAGAAAGGACCATTAGTCGCCTCGTGCCATGTCATCTCCAATTCTCTTGTACCCGGAAGAAAAGCAAATACCACCAACCCCCCAGCCTCGGCTAGTTCATCGAAGGGCCGACCAAGAGGAAAAAAGCAATAATCCCGTCGACCGAGGTATTCCAGAATACTCGATTGAGGATAGGGGTGGGCACGGGTCAGGCTGGGCCCAAATTTTGTAGAACCAGACCAGACCCGTTTCTTGACGGAACGGGACGGGCCTAAATTTTTTTTGGAACCGGATTGGACTCGACCCGTTTAAAATGGGTCCTATCCGAAAGAACCCGCTGGTCCAAAACTTAGTTGTTCTGCAGTATGGATGAGTTTAAGTTGTTACAGAGCAATAAATTGATAGAAAGCATAACAAAATTAGTTGGGGGACTTTCCTTACTAAGCATCCTCACAAGCAAATATGTTATAGAGCCTTCATTTTGTGTTCCTAACAACTGCATATACTTGTTCTCTTTGTAGGAAACATAAGCCAAAGCAAGTTGTCTTACAACTTGCAACACAATCAAACAACATAAAAGAAGAAGAAAAGGTAATACTTACGTTCAAGCAAACACACCAAACAACATAAAAAGAAGATGAAGAAGAGGCAACCCATAATTCAATAAGACAGATAAGAACTTTTAAACATTAATAGTAAGTCACTAAAAGTGAAAATAAGAAAAAAATATTTTTTCAAAACAAATAGGACGGGCCGGGGCCCCATTTCGTTTGGAAACACGACCCGTCCTAACCCGTTTTACACAACCCATCCCGTCCCGTCCCGCCCCATTTGAAAGTAAATTTTTTGGAACCGGCTTGTTTAGAAAATATACGATTCGGGACGGGTCGGAACCGCGGGTTATGGATCCGTATGCCCAGCCCTAATTGAGGATGAAGGCTACATCAACAGCATAAGCTGGGGGTGATCAAATCTCGATTGTCCACAACAACCCATCATTCGAAGATGGGGTGTCTATCAAGGAACTAATACGATGTAGCTGGGGGTAGCCAGTTCGAGGGATCAGAAGAAAAAGCTCTTATGCCAACCTTTTGCAAGAAAGTGAGGCTGAAAGTGAAGCATCGACCAATCCATCCACTTTGACCCATATCATGCAAGTCTACATGACAGGGGGTGGCGATGAAGAAGAAGGAGATACTTTAACTCGAGATGTCGTGCGTCGTATGGATACTTTGGAAGTGGGCCTTAAAATCCTTTCCACCACCATACAATCCTTGTTTCAAGTGGTTTTCGAGATCTGGAACACTTTGGCTGCCCAACCTTTGACAAGGGCTCCTATATCCGATAGTTTCGATCCAGGGGCCAACAGAGAATCAAATGTACACCCTTAATGGGTACCATCAGGGACAAATCAACATACCCTACCTCGGACATCAACCCCTTCGGGAGCTGAGCATCATGCTTTGTCCCAATCACCTGCTCCAAGCTCTACTGGAGAGCTATACAACCTGGTAAGAGTACTACGCGCTCACTTCGAGGCAAAAGACAAACATGAGGAACGCTAGAAGCTTGGAATCCTGCAACTTATCCTCCTGAGTGGAATAATGTGGTTTATCCCTCCAAATATAAAATACGATCACTGACGCCATTTGATGGAAAAGAGTCCTCCCGTCAATACTTAACTTATTTCCACTATATGACGGGGCATATGCCAAAGAAGAATGCCCTACTCACGAGTCTATTTATCGGGGCACTAAAAGGGGTGGCCTACGGCTGGTATTGCAGCCTCCCTGACAACTGCATATCCTCCTTCGAGGACCTGAAACATCTCTTCCTTATCTGATTCTACGACGGTGGAAAGGATATGATAATGTCCTCTCTGATGGAAGTCGCCTAGAAGGAGAAAGAGACAGTTTGAGCCTATATCAAACGCTTCTGTCAAGCATGTCTAAGGTTACCTTCAGGTATTCCTGAACATGTGCTGATCGATTCCTGCCACATGAACATGACAACGGCGGTTAAACTTTGGTTCGACTCCACTCAGCATAAAGATTGGAGCGCGCTAATCATCAGTGCCGAAAGCACTGAGAAGAAGGCCCGTGATGCTCGTCTTCGGGGGTTAACTTTTCTGCTTTCGATGACAAGGGAAAACGTGCAGCCAACAACAACAATGGTGGGCGCGAGCCAAAGGGAAAATAGGCACTGACTGTGAATACCTCTAAGGGTGCGTCGGCCCTGCTCAGAAGCCGCCAATCGTACCAAGACAGAAGGAGGTCCACTCCTTCAATGTCGAAGTTACCCTGCAGCTCTTCGAGGTGCTGATGCAAGGTGACGAGATCAAGTTGCCTGATCCTGAGCGCCCCGATGAGGTAGACAAGGTAGGCGACCCATGATATTGTCAATACCATCGGTTCGTCAGGTACCCGACCCGAGACTGCTACATACTATAATGCATGATCAATACGAATGTCCTCTCGCTTGACTACGAGGACAAGACAGTCTCGACGAACATGGTGTCTCTCCAGTTTGGCACCTTAGCACTAACTGAAGCTCAAGATGGCGTCGTTCCCATCCCAAAGGCGACAATGGAGGTCACCAATCTTTCACCAACTCATGACAATGTGAGCAGGCTGGTACCACTCACAACATCTTGGGGCTAGATCATGTAGGTTCACCCAGATCTGGCTCCGGAATTGACTCAACCGGGGGTATGTTCTACCTCCAAAACCAAAGACAAGAAGACAAAATCTTGTCGAATGGTTACTTTTTCTCCGGAGGAAGCCCTTTCAGTACAAACACGTACGCAGCAGAACGCTCAGCATGAGAAAGCTCCAGCTAAGAATATGCCTCCCGTTACCACTACTGCTGCTCTGAAGGAAGGTCCATCTCAACCTTTGGCAGCAGACAAGCATAAGCAAAAGCAGAGGAAGGCTCGTTTTGACAAGCCTCTATGAAAAAAAGGTGCTTTGGTATTGACCAAACCCTACAACTTCGATATATTAGCACAACTCGCCAATACTCCATCCCGGCTATCACTGTTTGAGCTTTTTCGACTCTCCAAAGATACTCGAGATGCTCTATGTGAAGCGTTGAAGGATGCTGAGTTCTTCATCAGTCAGGTCCAGCAACCTGAAGAAGATCCAACCGCATGTCCGTACTGCCATAGTGTTAGAGAAATCATCTCCAGCATTACGTTCACTCAACAAGACATGTTGTTCAAGGACAACGGCATAACAGACCGCTGTATTACACATGATATGTTGGTGCCATCAAGGTAGATCGGATCCAGATTGACCCTGGGTCTTCCCTCATCATTATCTCTCGGACTCTACTTTAAATACGCGGGATCCTGATGCATCTTTTGACTGCATCCAACACTACAATCAGCAACTTCAACGCTGGAAAGAGCGAGCCTCTGGACAAGATCCGGCTGAAGTGTCATATCGGCGATCTCCAGACGGGGGTGAGTTGCTACGTCATTGACGCAGACATTAATTACAACATCATGTTGCGACCTCCGTGGATACATGAGTACATGGTGGTGTCGTCTATTCTCCACCAATACATAAAATATGTACCTACCAACGACATAGATAGGACGGAGTTTGCTGATGTACATCCCTTAAGAGGGGTCAAGACATTCTTCATTCACTCTGAATTATACAAGTCAGTTCACTCAGACGATGAAGCCAACGACGTCGATGTGAAGAAGAGGCCGAAACAGAGGTCGAGGCTCAAGATGAGATGGCAATTGAAGCTCCTATGAAGGTGCGACCCAAAGGAAAACCTCCCCAGGTATCGGCTCATCTCGTGGCCAAGTTGTATGGGAAGGCCCCGGCCTCCCTGGTCATCAAATTCCCAGGTCGGGCCCAAGGATTTTACGAGGCCGAGGCTGAAGCTGAGACGGTGACTGAAGCACCTCTCAAGGTGCGGCTCAAAGAAAAACCTCCATGAGTATTGGCCCCTCTCGTGGCCAAGCTGCATGGGTTGGCCCCGGCCTCCATGGTCATCAAACTTCCAGTTCGGGCTCAGGAACCAATTCGGGTCAGACTCCCGAGTAACTCTCCGAAAATGCCTTCCGCCAAGACATCAACTCCTCTGGTGGCAATGATACAACATAAAGCCCTTGAACCTCCTATAAAGGCTACTCTGGTTCTCACTGATGAAGAGTTGGGAGATTATATATCTGCTAATATTGACACCCCTTCTCTCGATGATGTAATCCTCCGGGACAAGGTCCCGTATTTTATCAATAAAAGGTTGTCTTTGAACTACTCTAATCTTCCACATTGGAATGCCATGTATACTTTAGATAATGCCTTAGAGTCATTGCAAACACAAATAATGACTGTTAATCATGTAAATCGAGTTGTCCCTTACTGAGGGGTCTGCTATATAGTTTTGCCTCGGAACAAGGATGAAAAACTCATCATGTTCGGCAAGGTCGAACACCATGAAGACCTCCAGCCAGTTGAACCAGAACTTGATACCGGTAGAATGTAAATATATCGGTACACCAATCAAGCAAAGTACCTCATCCAAAAGATGGGTTATGACTTAAAAAATGGCAGGGGCCTGAACTATGGCAAAGGCCGACGTCTTTCCTTGCGACTCCCAGTTCCAAAAGGGAATCCATATGACTATTATCATCGCACTCGACGGGGAGTAGGCTATGTCACGCCGCCGACAACCCAGAGAGTTCGGAAGCTGAAGAGGTCGCATACTCTTACTCATATGAAACTTCAACTTGGGACTCTGACACCAGCATCGGCCCAATCTTCAAGGAAGTGTTGTCAGTCAACATAACATCCGCACATCCTCTAGAAAAAGAAGATGACGATCAGATGATAGAGTTCTGCGAGGAAGAACCCTGGGCTCAACGCTTAGGAGCACAATGAGAATCTTGCTTCGAACAACGAAAATTTCCCACCGAAGATGAAGTTGAGCAAATTGACTTAGGGGATAAAACCTCGCCCAAACCTATCTTCATCAGCAAAAGCTTGACAAGGAAAGATTGCGAATCCTTGGTTCAACTTGTCAAGGAATACATCGATGTCTTCGCTTGGTGCTACGAGACCCGACCGATTTAGACCCGTAAGTCGTACTGTATAAGCTTAATATCTTACATGGTGCCAAGCCTGTTAAGCAGCAACAACGATGTTTTTTTCCTAACGTCACGGATGCCATTAAGAAAAAAGTAGATAAACTCATAGATAGTGGGCTTATTCCCGAGGAGCAACATCCGGACTGGGTGGCCAACATCGTTCCTGTCACTACAAAGAACGGAAAGATCCGAGTCTGCATCGACTTTAGGGACCTCAACTCCGCCTGTCCAAAGGATGAGTTTTCCCGTTCGATCATCGACATAATGATCGACAACACCTGTAGCTTTGAACGCATGTCCTTCATGGACGGATATTCGGACTACAACTAGATCAAGATATTCTCGGACAATGAGAAGCACATATCGTTCAGAACTCCAATGGAGGTTTACTGCTACACAGTGATGTCCTTTGGCTTGAAGAATACATGTGCCACATACCAGCCAGGTACCATCTTTCACAAGCATCTTCGTAAGACAGTCGAATGTTATGGTGATGACATTGCTGTCAAAAGCCGCCTATGAGATGATCATCTGCAAGATCTAAGGACAATCTTTGATCTCACGCAAGCACATCAGTTCAAGATGAACCCAGCTAAATCATTCCTAGGGGTTTCCAGCAGCAAATTCTTGGGTTTCATCATCACTGCGAAGGGTATCCATGTTGACCCCGAGAAGACCAAGGCTATCCTTGACATGAGCCCTCCGAAGAACCTGAGAGAACTTCGAGGCCTGTAAGGACATCTCGCATACATCCGAAGGTTTATAGCAAATCTTTCCGGACGATGCCAACCCTTCACTAAGCTTATGAAGAAGGGATTCTCTTACGTCTGGACGAAGGAATGTTAGAAAGCGTTTGACGATATTAAGGCCAATCTCACAAATCCCCCAATTCTACTAGCACCGGCTGTGGACAAACCCTTTCTACTCTACGTCTGTGCAATGGGTCATTCGCTTGGCGCCTTACTGGCTCAGAACAATGATGCAGGCTACGAGCAAGCTATCTAGTACTGAAGCAGGACAATAATCGGGGTTGAACACCGGTACAATCTGGTCGAGAAAGAGTACCTAGTTTGGGTATTCGTGATACATAATACTCGCCAATATGTCTTAGGTCAGACGATTCATGTCATTTCTTGCGTCAATCCACTTAGGGTTCTCATGACGAAGCCTGGAGCTCTAAACTCTCGATTAGCTACATGGGCAATATTATTGACACCATACGATATGGTCCCACAAAAATCTCTCTAGGGCCAAGCGCTAGCTGACTTCCTAGCCGCACATCCAATCCCAGAATCATCCAAACTTTACAAGGATATTCCAGATGAGGTGTTGGAATCCAACGTTGCCGAAGAGAACTCCGTCTGGCAGATGTTCTTCGACGATGCATCAAGAACAGGTCCTAAGGGTCAGATCATCGCAGGAGTAGGGGTAGTCTTGGTCTCTCCAGACAACCTAGTCATCCAGCGTGCCTATTCCCTCACAGAGCCGTGCTCCAACAATGTGGCAGAAAACAATGCCCTCATTATGGGACTGCAATTAGCAAGACAGCTAGGGGTTGAATGCCTCAAGTCCTATGGCGATTCGAAACTCATCGTCAACCAGGTCCGAGGGCAGTATGAGGTCTGCCACAAAGACTTGATCCCATATCATAAAGCAGCCTTGGACAGCATCGCAACCTTCACCGAGTTCTTCATTGAACATGTACCTCAGCTATAAAATCTGGAGGCTGATGCTCTGGCTGGCCTCGCTACCTCTTTGGCACACCACTCGGGACTCAACACTTTGTTACGGTGATTGGCCGAGATTTGGTGTGTCCTAAAAATAATTTATGCATGTGTGAACTATGCCATGCCAGCAAACGCCGACGCCAACGTCAGAGACTGCCAAATTTTATTCATAGACTTTGTGGCTTACGAGATCCTCCCAAGCGACTCAAAGGAAATTGTGTTTGTCAATAGGCGTGTGGAGCTCATCAACCCGGTCCTAAGCTACAAGATCGACTCCGACGTATGGGCTATTTTTGGCCTACTATGATGGCAGACACTATTGAGTACGCCAAAAAGTATTATGTCTGCCAGTTGTACGCCCATTGACCTTCAGAGTTTTTACACCCCACGGTCGCCTACTGTCCATCTGAAGCCTGAGGTATAGACATTATCGGACCGATCGCCCCTCCATCTTCCAGAGGACATCGCTTTATTTTAGCAATTACCGACTACTTCTCTATGTAGGCGAAAGCAGTACCTATGTCGGAGGTAAAGAGCTGAAAGGTGATCAGCTTTATTAAACATCATGTCATTTACCATTTTGAGGTACCCCGGAGGATCATCCACGACAACGGTCCGCAATTCATAAGCCATGCATTAAGCAAGTTCTGCGAGAAGAATCGCATCCAGAACCTGGCGTCGACTGCTTACAATCCAACGGCAAACGGATTGGCTGAAGCTTTCAACAAAACGATCATAAAACTTTTCAAGAAAGTCGTATCATCTAACAAATGTGACTGGAACGAGAAGCTAGGCGAATGGCTTTGAGCCTATCGCACAACGATACGAACTCCAACGGGTAATAAACCATTCTTCCTGGTATACGGAAGCTAAGCCATACTTTCTCTCGAAATCCATATTCCCTCATAACGGGTGGCCATCACAAACCAGTTAACAGAGAAAGACAATAAGCGTCGCCGGTTGTAAGAGTTAGAGACGCTGAACGAATAATGCCTCTTGGCTTAACATCTTATCGAGCTCTACCAGGCTCACATTTCCCAGACTTTCAACAAGAAAGTCAAACAAAGGACTTTCCAAGTGGGTGACCTTGTCCTGTCAGTTAGAAGACCAATGACGATGACTCACAAAACACCAAGAAAGTTCGAACCTAAATGGGAAGGTCCCTTCATCATAGAGACAGTGTACTCTAATGGGACCTACCAGTTCGCGAAGCCTAATGGGGACTTGTTCATGATGCAAATCAATGGCAAGTTCCTAAAAAGTACTATGCTTGAAACTTTTTGACATATACTGCCAACTACCTGTAGAAGCATAGAAAAAGGGATATTGCTTTTAATCCCATATCGAAAAGGAGAAGAAGAGAAGTCTCATTCCACTTTGTATATAGAGCGCCCTTGCCTCCTTTGAAAAGGGCACCAAAATAAAAAAGAAAAGAAAATGGAGCCCGTTGTCCAGGGAGCCCGTTCGAGCCACAAAAAGTTGCAACAGTGCTTCTTCTTCTAGATCGGCTATAAGTTCTTCACTTGCCATCTTGGCAAGGAAAAGTTGGTCTAGTACGAAGAAATCCAAGGCGGTACGTGTCATGTGCCCTCAAATGTGCTATGCCAGCAACTAGCCAGAAATGTGCACTGAAAATCATGCGCGCGGCTAATAGCAGGCTGTACAGAAGTTGACTCAGGTGCTTTCGCACCCGGAATGGGTCAACACTTAAGTCCCACTTCCACTTGGGTGCATTTCATGCATTTGAACCAAGTCAGGGGCCAAATCTTGCGGTGTCAAACCCATGCGCCTACGTGGGCTAAGCGCATAAAGTGGGTTCCACTCGCAATACGTGCTGCTCTCCTAGTAATGATCTAGGTGCATTTCATGCGCTGGAACTGGATCAGGGGGCGCATCACTCATACACTCACCCTTGTTGACACAAAGTCACAGTCAACCAAATATTGACTACATTGACTAAATAATATCTGTATAAATTCAATACGACACACGACGTCTGCTTTCAGTTCGGGACAGACGACAGCTCAGTTTCCGACTCTCAGTATATTTTCGAGTCTGTACTTTTACATTTTATTGAGTCTAGAAGTATGTACTCTGAGTTATGCTGAGCTCTTGGAACTTAGTCTACAAGCCTACCCAAAATCCCAAGCTCAACCAAAACAAAATTGCCCACAAGTCCCACTTAGAACCACTCTGTGCTCTGGAGACAGAGTTCGGGCCGAACTCTGCCTCCACACAGAGTTCGGGCCGAACTCTGTCCCCTAGAAATCAGGAACCCTAATTTTAGGGTTAGCTGGTTGCTAGCTGTCCAACGGCCAATTTTTGAATTTTCCTACCCGAATTCTGGCCGAATTCTGCCTCTAAAATCAGTATAAATAGGGAATGAATTCTCTCATTTTCAATCACTCAATCTTCTCTTCTCTTCTCTCCTACAAGCTCTATAAGCCATACCCTTCCCATCTACTAGCCACAAGCCTCCTAAGTCTCGAGTGCTCAGCATCTCTCAGTTAGGATTCTTGTGCAAGAGTGAAGAAATCGCTTGGACAATTCCAAGCAATCGCCACTGCGATTCTCTGTAAGAAGTTGACGTGCTCTTCTGAAGTAAAGGCACGGGTTGTAAGCTACTATTTCACAAATAGTGGATTTAATCCTGAGCTAGAGTTCTCAGGCCTGGACTAGTCCTCCACGAGGGAAACCAGGTTAAAATTGCTGTGTTTGCGTATGCTCTCTTGTCTTTCATTTACATTCCGCATTTTACTCTGATTATTCATTGTTCGTAAAAGAGTTATTTTTAATTGGTCATTATATATATATTCTCTATTCACCCCCCCTCTAGAGTTGCCAAACTGTTCTTCAATTGGTATCAGAGCTCTGTTCTCTTTATAAGGACTAACATCCTAAGAGCTGATCCATGGCAACCACACAATCCTTGATCTCCAATCATGGTGAAGGTCAGTCCACTCATAGGCCTCCCCTATTTGATGGGACTAACTACACATATTAGAAAACAAGGATGAGTTTTTATCTGAAGTCTCTAGACTTTGACCTGTGGACTGTCGTAACTGACGGTTACAAAAAGCCCGCCAGAATAGTTGTCGATGGTGACCTCACTGAGAAACCACACGACAAATATTCTGTCGAGGAGAAGAAACAGGCAAGTCTAGATGCTAGGGCTATTAATGCTTTATTCTGTGCTATAGACAGGAACGAGTTTAACAGGGTCTCTACATGCACCACTGCTCATGAAGTATGGAGACTTCTGGAAGTGACGCATGAAGGAACCACTCAAGTCAAGGAATCAAAGATAAGCCGTCTCACTCAAGAGTACGAAGCCTTCAAGATGAAGCCAAATGAGACGATCACTCAAATGTTTACAAGATTCCTCGACATCATCAACCCGTTATCCTCGCTTGGTAAGCAGTACTCAAACCATGAGAAGATCCGCAAGCTACTCAGAGGGTTACCAAAGATTTGGAACCCTAAGGTGACAGCCATCATAGAAGGAAATGATCTCACAAGTATGTCTATGGAGACTTTGATGGGTAAGCTCATGACTCACGAGCTTGACCTCAAAGACTTCGAAGAGCCTGCTCCGAAGACCAGGGAGATCGCACTCAAAGTTCATCAACGAAAGGTTGATCACGATGAGACTGAAGACGATATCTCAGATGATGAAGACCAACCTCTCATGGTACGTAACTTCAAGAAATTCCTTCGCTTCAATCAAAGAAAGAAGGAACCACAAGAAGACGATGAAGAAGAGCCAACCTGCTATGGTTGCAAAAAGACTGGACACGTCAGAAGAGACTGTCCGCTCTTAAAGAAGAGCAACCGGTATGAAAAGCCCTACAAGAAGAACTTATCAAAAAGATATGCCAACACAAGCATTTGGCATGAAAGCGAAGCAAGTGACTCCGAGGAAGAAAAGAACTCTCCTCAAGACAAAGCGAATGTGTGCCTCATGGCAAAATCCACCAAGGTATCAAACGAAACTTTAGATGACTTCTCTTTTGATGAACTTGGCGATGCTTTCACCGATTTACTTGATGATCACAAAAAGGTTATCGGTAAATACAAGCATGCCAAGGACAAAATCAAAAGTCTAGAAGATGAGATACAAAGAATTTCTTTACTTCTTGATAATGTTAGAAACACATCACCCACAAATGACACTGATGAAGTATCCAAGCTTAAATTAAGCGTACATGATGCTGAAGCACGCATTGAGCAACAAACTCAAGAAATCACTACTCTCAACACGTTGCTTGCTGAAGAATAGAGTAGACACAAGATTTCCATGACTAAGATTTATGGCTTAAATATCAAGATTGATGAACTGCAAGCTATGTCTAAAAGATTAGAAACCAAATTGGGTAAACAGGTTGTTCAACCTCAAACCCAATCATATGGGCACAACACCACTCATGCTAGCCAACCACGTCATTCTCATGCAGTACATAACCATGCATTTATATACACAAACTTTCACAAACCACGTGCACGTAAGAATATTCCTCATACTCATCATACTGCACAAGGACACAACCAATATCACTCTACACATAGGCAAAGTCATCATACCATACCACATAAACATGCCATGCCACGTAGACAAAATCATCATGCCATGCCACATAAGCAAAATCATCATGTCATGCCACAGCATCACACTATGCCATATAGACATCATCATCATGCCACTCACTCTATGCATAGTCATCATTACCATGCTAACTCTCCATATCATCCTCATCCTGTTGTTTATAGATATCAATCTCATGCTCCCAGTATAAATAAAAATGCTATCTGTACTTACTGTGGAACACATGGATACATCTCACCACAGTGTAGAGTTAGAAGATTGGTAGACAAGAAAATATATGCTTGGTTTCCAAAAACTAACTTTTCAGGACCCTCAAGAAAATGGGTACCAAAGGTCACATCTACTCTTGATGTAGGTGGACCTTCCCTCCTCAACTGAGAGTAAGTGGATTCTCGATAGTGGATGCTCGCGACATATGACGGGAGACGTAAATCTTTTTGCATCACTATCGATGAAAAGAGAAGGATACGTATCCTTCGGTAACAATCTCAAAGGGCACATAATAGGTAACGGTATCATCGGTCATCCTCCTTCTCCTGTTATAAAGGATGTCTGCCTAGTGACCGAGTTAAAGCATAACCTGCTCAGCATTAGCCATCTTGCTGATCATGGATATGATATTAACTTTAGACAAAACTGTTGCTATATCTATGATAGGTCAACAGGAGACATTGCTTTTGAAGGGAAAAGAGAGGACAATATCTATATTTTCTATCTCTCTATAAATACTAACCATGCAGGTAGATGTTTATATGCCCACAAAGACGAACGACTACTTTGGCACCAGCGTCTCGGTTATGCCAACATGGATGCTATATCCAGGCTTTCTACCAAGAAGCTAGTGAGAGGATTGCCTGACATCACATTCAAAAAGGACACGGTATGTGCCGAATGTGAACTAAACAAGGCAACTAAATCCTCATTTCATTCCATCAACTCTGTAAGTACTACTAGACCCTTGCAATTACTTCATATGGATTTATTTGGTCCTAGTAGAATAGCTAGCCTTGGTGGCAAACTTTATGCTTTTGTTATTGTTGATGATTTTTCGAGATTTACTTGGGTTTTCTTTCTCGCTAATAAGAGCGATGCTATCTCTGTTTTCAAAGTTTTTGTAAATAAAGTTCAAAACGAAAAAGGCTACATGATTACTCAAATCCGAAGTGATCATGGAGGCGAATTCGTAAATTCAGATTTTGAAAGTTTTTGTAATGCAAATAGTTTTGATCATGAATTTTCTTGTCCTAGAACTCCTCAACAAAATGGTGTTGTGGAGCGGAAGAATAGGACTCTTGGCGATATGGCTAGAGTCATGTTGAATAAATTTTCTCTTCCGAAATATTTTTGGGCAGAGGCTGTAAGTACAGCATGCCACATTTTGAATAGGGTGCTTATTCGTCCCATTTCGAAGAAAACACCCTATGAGCTTTGGTTTGGGAGAACCCCAAATGTTTCTTATTTTAGAGTTTTTGGCTGCAGATGTTTTATCCTTAACACCAAAGACAACTTAGGCAAATTTGATGCCAAAGCTGACGATGGTATCTTTCTTGGTTATGCTGCCAAGAGTAAGGGATATAGAGTTTTCAATAAACGCTCACTTATTGTGGAAGAGTCAACAAATATGACTTTTGATGAAGACAACAGTACAGCAAATACTCTTAATGATGACATTGAGCCATCAACTTCTACTCCAATGAATACTTCAACCAAAACTAATTCTCTGGAGGGTTTGCCTAAGAAATTCTCTTTCAAACCTTCTCATCTAGAAAATTTAGTCATAGGTGAAGTTTCACGTGGAGTTACTACTAGATCATCATTAAGAGACTCTGTTGCTAGCACTGCTTTCATTTCACAAGTAGAGCCTAAAAACATTTCTGAAGCTTTTACTGATGAATTTTGGATCTCTGCCATGCAAGAAGAACTCAACCAATTTGAGAGGAGCCAAGTATGGGAACTAGTTCCTAGACCGGCTAATCACTCAGTAATTGGTACCAAATGGGTATTTAGAAACAAAGTAAATGAAGATGGTTCAGTCACACGTAACAAAGCTCGTCTAGTAGCTCAAGGATACAACCAAGAGGAAGGTATCGACTACGATGAGACATATGCTCCTGTTGCTAGACTAGAATCCATTCGGATGCTTTGTGCTTTTGCCAATCATCAGAACTTTAAATTATTTCAAATGGATGTTAAAAGTGCTTTCTTGAATGGCTTTATTAAGGAGGAAGTTTATGTCAAACAACCCCCTAGCTTTGAAAATCACAAATTTCCCGACCACGTGTTCAA
Source organism: Iris pallida (assembly GCA_029216955.1). NCBI lineage: Eukaryota > Viridiplantae > Streptophyta > Magnoliopsida > Asparagales > Iridaceae > Iris > Iris pallida. Next base: position 10,871,709 of record JANAVB010022596.1, on the reverse strand, counting down.
GCTAAAGAAAGCGCTTTATGGCCTTAAACAAGCCCCCAGAGCTTGGTATGAAAGGCTAAGCAGCTTCTTGCTTGAGAAAGATTTTTCTAAAGGGAAAATTGACACTACACTGTTTATCAAATCTTTCAAAGACACCATTCTATTAATTCAGATTTATGTTGATGATATTATTTTTGGGTCTACTGATGAAACTCTTTGTCAAGAATTTGCCAAGTGTATGCAGACGGAATTTGAGATGAGCATGATGGAAGAGCTCAACTACTTTCTTGGTCTGCAAGTAAAACAACTGGCTAATGGAACTTTCATCTGCCAATCAAAGTACACCAAGGACATGCTGAAGAAGTTTGATCTTGACAACATCAAACCAATCAGCACGCCAATGGCCACTTCAACCAAACTCGAACCAGATGAGAGCGGCAAACCTGTTGATCAACGTAAGTATCGAGGTATGATAGGCAGCTTACTTTATTTAACTGCTAGTCGTCACGATATCATGTTCAGTGTTTGCCTATGTGCTAGATATCAAGCTAATCCTAAGGAATCACACATGACCGCAGTTAAGCGTATCTTTAGATACCATAAGGGTACGGTTACAGTAGGCCTATGGTATCCCAAGTCAACATCATTTGATCTTATTGGTTACTCCGATGCTGACTTCGCTGGATGCAAGGTCGACCGTAAAAGTACGAGCGGCACGTGTCATTTATTAGGAAAAGCTTTAGTCTCCTGGTTTAGCAAGAAACAGAACTCTGTTGCACTATCCACAACAGAAGCTGAATACATAGCAGCTGGGCGTTGTTGTGCACAAATTCTGTGGATGAAGCAAACCCTGGAAGACTATAAGTTATCTTTCATGCATATTCCTATATTCTGTGACAATACTAGTGCCATCAATTTGACTAAGAATCCTGTATGCCACTCACGCACGAAACACATTGAGATCAGACACCACTTTTTGCGTGATCATCAGCAAAATGGCACGATTAACTTAGAATTTATTGACACTGATCATCAGCTGGCAGATTTCTTTACTAAGCCACTATCCGAAGAGCGCTTCAATTTTCTTTGTCGTGAACTTGGAATCTTAGATGAAGCAGTCATAAATTGAAACTCACCTGCATAAATATCGAGTATATTGTGATTCTTTTACAAAGAATTTGGTATGGGTACAAGCCGAAAGGGTCCTTCTGACAACAAGGCGTAAAAGCCTAAGCGATACGGTGCACTAGTCCTCAGGACTACCGCTAGCTGGGATCCGGCCCCTGCAGCTAACCCATGGCAAATTTGGACTATTGAACTATAGTATATATCTTTATTTATTATATGGCTCGTTTCGATTTAATATTGCCTAATTGATATTTTCTAAAAGTTCATTCTGTTTTCTGTGTACCTCTCTATCTATTTTACACTCTTTGTTGTCCTCAACTTTCTTTTGTTTAACTCTTAAACTTTCTCTTTGTTGTTCTTGATTATCATTTCTTGTTATACTTCAACTTTTTCTTCTTTTTAGCCTTTGTTCTGTTCTGGACCATTGATCCAGAACTCGGGCCGAACTCTGCTCCTATCAGAGTTCGGGCCAAGTTCGGTCTCTAGGTTCCAGGGTCGGGATCTGGCTCTGCCGTTGGATCAATTCTAATCCTACGGTTAATATTTCACCCGACCAAAGACCAAGCCCTATTTTATTTCGGGACTCCCTCTCTTTCCTCTCATATTTCCTTCTTCTCCACCTATTCCATCTTCTTCCTTCCAAACCCTAACCCTAGTTCTTGAGATAGAGGGCTCTATTTCTTCTCAAAATCAAGGGAAAGGGGTTTTTCAACGTTCTCTTCAACTGTTTGACATTATTTTCAGGTATAACTCTCATTTTCTCTCTATTTCAAGTTATCAAATTTCTTGCAAATGGCTCCACGCTTGCCAAATCGTGGGAAGAGGATCCGAACCGAGGGTGCTTCCTCTTCGAATCCTCCTCCTCCGATTGAACAAGTAGATGAACAACATCCCCTTCATCCGTTGTTCAATCCACCGAGTCCCGATGATCCTAACACTTACAACGATCGTCTATTTGTATCGCTAGAAGCCTCAAATGAATGGTTTAGCGATTTTAGAACTCGTCCGGTGTTTGGGGGCCATCCCATAAACTTTATCATATTTTCTCAATATGAGTCTTTATTCCGTGATCTTTGTTTGGATGCTTTAGTTGCTTCAAATTTTGTCATCTACCGTAGTGCAATTCAAATGTTTTATTGCAATTTAACTTTTGACGCAACCCACATCTACTCTCGGGTTGCCGGTATTGATATCGCCTTCAATGATTCGGAGTTGGGGGAGTTTCTTGAACTTGTTAATCTTGATGCTTGGGATAAACTTGTAGAAGCACGTCAATTCCAATTTGTTGGCGATACCTCTCTTGAAGGATTCAAGGAGGAACTATGTGCTCCTAACATAAGTCCTCGCAAGCTTATGGCTAAGCATCTCAATCCCTACTTCTATGAGCTTCATCGCATGGTTTTTAACACCATCTTACCCAAGGCTGGATCAACTAATGAAGTTACATACTTTGAAATCTCTGCCTTATATCATCTCCATTATCGTATTCCATTCAATCTTCCTAGGACAATGATGGATTGGATGATAAATTGTAGGAAGAAACCAAGGGCGTTGGTTTATCCTTTATATCTTCCTATGGTTTTTCGTGCATTTATCATTCCTCTTCATGACTGTCCATTCTTGCCTGCTCCTGCTTTCTTGTCCAAGGCTCGCCGTACTCAGGCAGTTGTTGCCTCTCCTGAGGCCTCTGAGCATTCTGATGATGAGGAGCCGGACGCCCCTCCTTTTGGTCAGGATGCACCTCCTCCTCCTGCCACCCTGGAGTCTATTCAGACTATGCTTCACGATCGCTTTGCTGTTGAGGATGATCGCTGGACGCAGCAGGATTACCGTACCACTTTGCAGATTAGTGCCCTTGGGAACTCTCTGTATGATATGCGGTATTCGCTTGCTCGTCATCCTGATCTGCATGTGCCTATTGAGCGGGATCCAGATCGCACGGGTCATCGTATAGACGATCCGTGGGTCATGAGGTATATGGATCCGGATGATGCTTTTGTGGACCCTCGTCGCTCTTTCCCTGGTCCTTCAGATGTTCCAGGACCTTCTCGTGCTCCGTGATGGAGACTGGCTTGATATGCTGCTGCCACTGCTGATGGTCTTAGTTGCTTTTTGATTATTAGTTATTTCATTTAGTTATGGTTTTATGTACTGGATGTTTATCTTAAAACCCTGATGATGTGTTTGACATTCTGTTTGGTGGATATCATTTTATGCTATTTCTCGTAGTTTAGTTTATGCCAATGCACTCTCTTGTCTAGTATTATACTATTTCTTCTCTTGGTGTGGTTGCATTACTATTCATTGCTTATTTATATTGCTAACTGCCAAAAGGGGGAGAAATATGTATATTTTTTTGTGCTCGTTCTTGCTCTGGGAATATGTTATCTATCAGGTCACAGGTTATATGCACTATTTACGGGGAAGAGCTATTGCTTCTAGCTCGGAACCGTTCACTGATTACGGGGGAGCTATCCGATTCTAGCTCTGCATCATTTATGGGGGAGCTGTGTTGTAATCAACTGTGTCCAGGTATGAATATTGAAATATACATATATTATTTTGTCAATTATCAATATGGGGGAGATTGTTGACACAAAGTCACAGTCAACCAAATATTGACTACATTGACTAAATAATATCTGTATAAATTCAATACGACACACGACGTCTGCTTTCAGTTCGGGACAGACGACAGCTCAGTTTCCGACTCTCAGTATATTTTCGAGTCTGTACTTTTACATTTTATTGAGTCTAGAAGTATGTACTCTGAGTTATGCTGAGCTCTTGGAACTTAGTCTACAAGCCTACCCAAAATCCCAAGCTCCACCAAAACAAAATTGTCCACAAGTCCCACTTAGAACCACTCTGTGCTCTGGAGACAGAGTTCGGGCCGAACTCTGCCTCCACACAGAGTTCGGGCCGAACTCTGTCCCCTAGAAATCAGGAACCCTAATTTTAGGGTTAGCTGGTTGCTAGCTGTCCAACGGCCAAATTTTTGAATTTTCCTACCCGAATTCTGGCCGAATTCTGCCTCTAAAATCAGTATAAATAGGGCATGAATTCTCTCATTTTCAATCACTCAATCTTCTCTTCTCTTCTCTCCTACAAGCTCTATAAGCCATACCCTTCCCATCTACTAGCCACAAGCCTCCTAAGTCTCGAGTGCTCAGCATCTCTCAGTTAGGATTCTTGTGCAAGAGTGAAGAAATCGCTTGGACAATTCCAAGCAATCGCCACTGCGATTCTCTGTAAGAAGTTGACATGCTCTTCTGAAGTAAAGGCACAGGTTGTAAGCTACTATTTCACAAATAGTGGATTTAATCCTGAGCTAGAGTTCTCAGGCCTGGACTAGTCCTCCACGAGGGAAACCAGGTTAAAATTGCTGTGTTTGCGTATGCTCTCTTGTCTTTCATTTACATTCCGCATTTTACTCTGATTATTCATTGTTCGTGAAAGAGTTATTTTTAATTGGTCATTATATATATATTCTCTATTCACCCCCCCTCTAGAGTTGCCAAACTGTTCTTCAACCCTAACGCTTGGCTTTGCTATGCGTCTAAAGAGGGTACAAGTGTGAACTTCTTCTAACACGATTTACGCAATATAATCACTCACAGACGTAGATCGGGGGAGATGACCACCATGCACAACTCGCCCCTCACGGGACATACTTATGCTATGGTTGCCATCAACTGCTGCTGCCGCAAAACAGTGGCTCCACCACCAAGGCAATCTGTGTTCCAGTGACTTCAATCTGCTGTACCTGTCCGATATTATCTCGAAAATATGATGCCAATTGAAGACTTTGTAACGGCCTACTCTCAACTAGGTGCATCACTATAACGTCTCAGCTAGGCGCATCGTCTTAGCCCGGCGCATTAGTCTTCCAGCGCATCACTCTGCCCCGTCAGAGCGAATCACTTCCTCGTCAATGCACATGCTCATCTGCCAGCCTGGGGCTCTTCCATCATAATGAGACTTGGGCATATCAAACCCAAAGCATGCATTCAACTTGCCACCCAACGCCATCTCATAGAAGAATACTGCAGACAAGGGGCTCGAACATAAACTGTCGTGTCCATTCCTGGCACATCTCAGTCTTCTGAAGGAGTTCATCGTCAAAGCTTCTTCGAACAAGGGGATTCACAACCCACAGTGCAACATCTTGCCACGGAGAAGGATCAGTCGAATTCATCTTCGTCGAGAAGTCGAAAGAAAGACGAGCAAAACTTTATCTCAACTGCTGTTATTTATAGGCCGGGACAAATCAAACCCATGCGCCAAGTGGCAACATTCCTGAAGTCAGTGCAATAAACTTGCATTTATGGTGATGAATCTGCCCCTTCGAATTCAGTCGAGTTAATGAAGCATTAAATGTCTCGAAAGACTCGACAAAGTTGACCACCTCAACATCGTGCGTCCCATGCCAATGCGTCCACCGGAGCACAGAATGATGCATCCAGTATGGCACAGAATGATGCGCCCAGTGACGCACAGACATGCGCCTACTCAAGCTCTCCGTCAAGTAAAGCATTTAATGTTGGAGTGACTAAAACGACAGCAGCCCACGCCCCGATGTCAGAAAATTCAGCTTTTGCAGAAGACGAAGGGACGTAATCATCATTCCTTTTGTCAGTTACAGTTGTGCTCTGCCATGTGGCTGACCGACCACCCGCATGTGCCTCCGCCGCCATACGTCCAGAAATCTGGATGCGTCTCAAAAGCCATGCGTCCCGACTTACTCCTGATCCCAAAAGACAGAAGCCAAGTCTCTGTATGCGCCTCCGCAGCGATGCGCCCAAAGATCTGTATACGCCTCAAAAGCCATGTGCCTTGACTTGCTCTTGATCCTCAAAGACAGAAGCTAAGCCCTCTCCATGCGCCTAATCCTAGGCGCATCAAGACAGATCACTCTCCCACAAAAATTTGAGATCTTTGAGCCATGGACACGCGCCACGTGTTATTGACTCAGTTCTACCTACGAATGGGTGCTAACCACCCAAGATCTCATCAACAACAGAATCTCAACAACTGCCATGTGTCAGCTCCTCCACTGCTCAGCAGTGCGCTTTGAACAGATTCAACCACAATATCTCAGCGCATCATCCATGCGCCCACAAAGTCAGCTACGTGGCGTCCCTACGTACAGAATCTCTATGCGCCCACCATATATACGTGCATCAGCAGATCATTCTGCTACCTATAAATAGAAGGATCATTACTTCATTCAACAGCTCCCAGAGAACACCAATCCAGATCATCTTCCAAGGCTAATTTCCTAAACGTGTTAGCCACATCAACATTTAGAGCAATCCAGACTTTCAGAGAGCTCGAGATATTCGTCTGATCGTCAACGGAGTCAACGTATTACCATTCGCTCCATCGACACAGTTCCCAGATATAAAAAAAGTGTACTCATAGGGCTACGTCAAAGTCCTATATTGTTCTATATTCTGTTTTTAATTAAACACAAAGTTCAATACCAAAGTTGTGCTTCTTGTTTTAATGGCAAACAAGCTGGCGACTCTGCTGGGGACTACTTTTTCCTCCAACGAGAAAGTTGTGTCGTAATCTGACGACATCAAGCTCGACTCCTCCCACAAGACTCTCGTGGTGCGTCTCAATGAACAGGCGTATGAGGAGTTCATCTTTGAAGGTAGTACGAGTCCTTCGAAGCGGCTGCCAAAGCCGAAGAAGACTCGCCAAGTCTGGGTGTGCAAAGGCGATGCGCCGAGCACCATCACTGAGGGGGATGTACCACCGCAGCCTACCCTTCCTACTGACGTTCTCAGCAAATAAGATGCGTCCACTGGTGCAGTGCATCTACCAGGGAAATGCAATGTTGATTGCAACTCCCAACCTTCTTCTTTCTAGTCGAAGAAGATGTGGCAACGGAACAAGGGCGCATCTAGCCTCCCATGCATGAACTCTGTCGTGCAGGAGAGGAATTCTGTCTTTGACAGAATCACTCGCTGTCATGGCAAGAATGAATTGGATTATGAGTACTATACGCCTTCACGGGCTAGTACGAAGAAGTCCAAGGCGGCACGGGCCATGCGCCTTGAACGTGCTATGCCAACAGTAAACCAGAGATGCGCACTGAAAGTCATGTGCGCAACCGATGGTAAGTTGTACAGGGTTAACTCGGGTGCCTTGGCACCAACCACGAGTCGACACTCCAAGTCCCCTTCTCGCTTGGGCTCACCTTTTTCGTATGGAACCAAGTCGTGTGGGACAAATCTTGTGACTTTGAACCCGTGCGCCCACGTGGGTTATGCGCATGAAGTGGGTTCAAGCCGCAATACATGTTTCTCTCAACCAATGATCTAGGCACATCTCATGCACTGGAACTAGATCTGGGGGCGCAATATTAACATAACCATCCCGACGTTTGGCCTTGCTATGCGCCTGAAGGGGGTGTAAATGTGAAACTCTTCCCTCATGATCTGCGTAAGGTGATCACTAACAAACGTGGACCGGAAGAGACAACCACTACGCACGATGTGTCCCTCGTAGGGCACACTTGTGCTATGGTCACCATCAACTACTGCTGTTGCAAAACAACAGCTCCATTATCCAGGCAGTCTGTGTTCCAGCGACTGCAACCCGCTGCACCCATCCGACGCCGTCTCGAAAAGAGGGTACCAATTGAAGGCGAGACAGAACCCATGGTCGCCTCTTGCCATGTTGTCTCCAACTCCCACTCACGAGGGAGAAAGACAACCACCAACTCCTCGGCCTCGGCAGGATCATCAAAGAGTCAGCCAAGGAGAAGCAAAACCATAGTCCCGTCAATAGGGGTGTTCCAGAGCACCCGGTTAAGGATGAAGACTCCGACGAAGGTGCAAGTCGGGGGTGATCAAACCCTTGTTATCCATGATAACCCCCCGCTTGAAGACGAGGATATCCACCAAAGAAGTGACCCCGAGATAGCTAGGGGTAGCCAATACGAGGCCTCAGAAGAAGTAGCTCTCCTGCACGAGAGCGAGGTCGAAAGCAAAGTCAAAACCGTTCCATCCACTTCCACCCATGCTATACCCTTTTACATGGCAGGGGGTGGTGATGAAGAGGAAGCAGACACTCTAGTTTCGAACATTATGCAGTGCATGGACACATTGGAAGGCGGCCTCAAAACTCCCTCTACCACCATGCAATTCTTGACTCAAATGGTATTTAAGATTCGGACTACTCTGGCATCTCAACCATTAATGAGGGCACTTGTCTTTATCGGTCCCGATCCAGGGGCTAATGGAGAATCAAGTATACCCTCTCAACAGGTATCTTCGGGTGCAGATCATCACACTGCACCTCGGACGTCAGCTCCTTCAAATGTCGATCTTCACACCTTACTGCCCTCGCCTGCTCCCAACTCTACAGAGGAGCTGGTTGACATGATCAGAGATTTGTGCGAGCGCTTCGAAGCACGAAATAAGCAAGAAGAACGACAGAAGTTGGAAATCTCGCAACCTTATCATCTCAAGTGGAACAAGGTGGTTTATCCTCCTAAATTTAAACCACAAACGCTGACGCCATACGACGGGAAGGGTTCTTCTCGCCAATACCCGACCTACTTCTAATCTCAAATGAAACATCTTCTGAAGGAAGACGTCCTACTCACCAGCCTGTTCGTCGAGGCATTGAAGGGAGTCGCTTACGACTAGTACTGCAGTCTTTCCGACAACTCCATATCATCTTTCGACGACTTGACGCATCTCTTCCTTCTATGATGGTCGAAAAGACATGTCACGCCCCAGAACCAGAATACTGGAGAGCGGGGGCAGACATAGCCAGCTACGTATATTGAAGTGCAACCCACCTCGCCATACGGTCACGGCTGTCTAGGATACATGAGGGTTTATCTACAAGCCAATAGTCTCTTAAGGTCATGAACAAGCCTATTGTCTCAATCACAAGCAAGTAAGTAAAAGTTACAAGATGTATGATCATTAAATATACAATAATAAGGCATCCCAAATATTACATATTCAGCTGATCATGAAGCTAGTCGTACAAAATGTCAGAACTAGCAAGAGTTTAGTCATACATGATCAACCCTAGGATATGTTAATCATGTTACAGCCCGTGGGCAGACAGTAAGTAAAAGTGCAATCGAGCTAAACAGGTGCTCGTCGGCTAACGTCTCAAAAGAATATTTTTACACTAGAGTGGGAGAGACAAAAATAACCCACTCGTTGCCAAGATTCCTTCTAGTGTTCACCATCTGGCAGGAAGGTCGGTAGATCCTCTGGAGCTGCTCCGAAATCTGGCCACACAAAACCAGCTGGGTCAGACCCCAGAAAGAGCACGTGCCACAAAGGAGGCTTCACTTAAGAACTAAAACCAGCAATCAGCACAAGATATAAATAAAAGTAAGAACTGAAAATAAAGGAAATACACCAGGATGATATACGATGAGATAACCATGGAACTTATTCAGATAACCAGGTTACAACCCGTAAACCAAATAAGGACCGGGGTTGTAACCCTTCGTCTGAACAGAACTTGGAATTCTCACCATTTATCAGTAAAATAAATGCAAGCATTCTGGTCATGCAGTAATCTAGAACAGGATCAGGGCAAGACTAGACTGGTTAGACTCCGTCCAATCACTTCACGGCCAAGCAAGAATTACGGCTTGATACTTTAACTAACTAGGGTTATCACAAGCCTAATTACTAACAAGATGTATCGAGATTATTCCACAGCAACAAGCCCTGCAGACCATCCAGGTTACCCAGGTCGAAAGATTAGGGTTGAATTCAGGTGGGTACATCGTCCAGGAAATGCATGTACCCTTAGGTAGCTTGAAGGGTGCAACACATGACAGTGTGTTGGAAATGTGCCCTACTCGACGGCAGGCTACAGATCCCAGGCGCGCCCAGGTAACGGGATTGCCTGTAGCCGGGAAATCTCTTCATGACTAATGAGATAATCTAGTTGTTAGTCCTTAGTTTATTTCAATAGGTACTCCTGACCGTGGTACTCAGGAGTCCCATCCTAGACATGATGCAAGACAGGACTGGTTTATTTATACAAGCACAAGCGCCCACGGTGTCCAGGTAATGTATTCTTGCCAGGTCATATCATGTCAAGTAGCCGTCGCAACAGCTTAATCGAGATAATCATGTCAGGTTATCAGGTCAAGTGTACTTGTCAGGAGTACGCCACGACGGGCCACTATCAGGTCATGCCAGGGTACTCATGTCTGGAGTGCACCACTACGGGTCACAATCGTGTCAGGCTCAGTTATCAATTCCAAACATATCACATAAATTTGGGAATTATCAATTTCATGACAACATGCGTAAGGATATAAAATGGGCGTAAAATACCTAATAAAATATCAATATACAGGGCTATAGAAGAGCCAAGCTTAGGAAAATAAAACCAAACTGATATACTGATATAAGATCAAGTCTGCCAAGGCCATACGCTCAGGTAAGCATACGCTCCCAAAAGGCAGTGTGTGGGGGTCACAAGCTCTCGGGTTGAACCAGGGTGACAAGATAGGCTAACGTACGCTCAAGCCAGCGTACGCCTAACTTGCTTAAGCTAGCGTACCAAGGCACGCGTACGCTCAAGCTAGCGTACCAAAGAGTCCATACACTTCCAATGGGAAGCGTACGCAAGAGTCAGCGTACACAAGGGCACGCTCGAGCTACAGGTCAGCGTACGCTCAAGCTAGCGTACGCTCAAGTCCGCGTATGCTTGAGCTAGCGTACGAAAGGTCTAGGGCACGCTCACGCTAGCGTACGCTCAGGGCAGCGTACGCTCAAGTCAGCGTACCGAAGGCAGCGTACGCTCGCTAAAGAGCAGCGTACGAAAGTCAGCGTACGCTCGCTAAAGAGCAGCGTACGAAAGTCAGCATACGCTCGCTAAAGAGCAGCGCAGCCCAGTGGCGTAAGCTAAAAAGCTAGCACACTGTTCACTGTCTTCTCCAAAGGACAAGAACAGCAAGAACAGCAAGAACTCCAAGGATGGAACCCAAAACTCCAAATGCTCATAACTTGGTCAAAACAAGTCCAAATCCAACTTCCAAAGGTCAAAATTGGGTAGAATAAAATTTTCTAAAACATGGAACCATCCAAACTTAAAAACAAGGAAGTTTAATAGATCCAAACCACCAAAATCCGAAAATAGCAAAACTCTAGATCTACAAGAATTAAAGCCTCAAAATGGAAAATGGTAAGTTCTAATGTGGTTTAGAATCATGATAAGAAGCTAATAGAACCATAAAAATGAGTTCTCTTGTGGAAGCAAGTTGCACTTGCCTATGGTTGGGGAGTTGTGGAGAGGAAGGAAGAAGAAGAAGAAAATAAATGAAAGTTATGGAGGAGAGAGAAGGTTGGTGGAGAAATAAATATCATGGGTGGTGGTAGGTAGGGGGTTCATCCCTTGGGTTCATGATGAACCAAGCATTGGGCCGTCCGAACCAATGCCAACCCAAGCCAACCCAAACCGAGAGCAAACCAAGCCAAGAAAACTAAACAAGAAATAATACAAGGAAATACGTACACGTATTTCCAAAATATGTAATACGAACCACAGGCATTACAACTCTACCCACCTTAAAAGAATTCCGTCCTCGAAATTTAATCAAGAGGCTAGAGGAGCAATGACAAGCTACACTAATAACAAGCAAACTATACTAGGCAATCAATCAATCATGCAAGCAAGGAATCGAAGGTATGAGGCATAAGAAAGACATTATACCTCACGAGTCAAACAAGTCAGGATATCATGATCGGATATTATCCTCACACTCCCACGTTGACTCCCCCAAAGAGTGATGACCCCAAGCAACTCGGACTAACTTGATAGTCTTGTTCTTGAGGATCTTCTCTCTCCGGTCCAATATAGACACGGGCCTCTCCTTATACGAAAGGTTGGTACCAACAACCAATTCTGAATGATCCAGGATGTGGCTCGGGTCCGGGATATACCGTCGTAATTGGGATACATGGAACACGTCATGCACCTCGCTTAGCGACGGCGGAAGAGCGAGACGATAGGATACATCTCCTACTCGCTCCAGAATGTCAAACGGTCCTATATACTTAGGACTAAGCTTTCCCCGTACGCCGAAACGAATGACGCCACGGTTAGACGAAATCCTCAGGAATACATGATCGCCGACCGAAAATTCGAGAGGGCGTCGATGAGAATCGGCCCAATGGCGCTGGCGATCTTGGGCAACTCGAAGGTGATCTCTGACTCGCCTGACCACTTCAACTGTCTGGGCAATCATTTTTGGACCGAGCATCTGTCTCTCTCCAACATCATCCCAGGCTAGCGGGGATCTGCACTTCCTACCATACAGTGCCTCGAACGGTGCCATCTGGATACTGGCCTGGAAACTGTTGTTGTACGAGAATTCCACCAGGTGCAAGTGATCTTCCCATGAACCACCGAAGTCAAGTGTACAAGATCGTAACATGTCTTCAAGAGTCTGGATCGTACGCTCCGACTGGCCATCTGTCTGCGGGTGATATGCTGAACTGAACTGGAGATGAGTTCCCAAACTCTCTTGCAAGCTACGCCAAAAGTGCGACGTAAATCTTGAATCTCGGTCCGAGGTGATACTGACTGGCACACCGTGTAATCTGACAATCTGCCTGAGGTACATCTCTGCTAACTGAGCCGTCGACTGACCAACTCTGAATGGAAGAAAGTGAGCCACCTTCGTGAGCCTGTCAACTATAACCCAAATAGCATCTCTACCAGCTGGGGATCTAGGTAATCCAGTCACAAAATCTATGGTCACATGCTCCCACTTCCGCTCTTGAATCGGCAAGGACTGAAGAAGTCCAGTCGGTCTCTGATGTTCGGCTTTAACTTGTTGGCAAACCAAACACCGAGAGACAAACCGAGCTATCTCCCGTTTCATGCCATTCCACCAAAAATGCTGTCGGATATCACGGTACATCTTCGTACTGCCGGGATGGATGGAATACTGCGAACTGTGCGCTTCTAACATGATCTTCTGCCTGATATCTCCGCTGGGTACACAAAGATGCTTACCATGTCGAAGTGTACCATCCTCATGAATGCATAACTCTGGTCTTCTTCCTGCCTCACACTCTGCTCTGAGTCGCTGAAGCTTGGAATCTGCCGACTGCGCCATCCGGATCCTCTCGACTATAGTGGACTAAACTTGCATACTGGCTATCAAGGCCACACTGGAAGGGAGAACAACTTTAATACCCATCTTCTGAAGATCTGCTAACAGCTCCGGTTGCGCTGTTAGAAAATAAACTCCGGCTCTCCTGCTCAAAGCATCTGCAACAACATTGGCCTTCCCAGGATGATACTGCAGGTTGACATCGTAATCCACAAGAAGTTCCAGCCACCTTCTCTGACGCATGTTAAGATCCTTCTGGGTGAAAACATACTTCAGGCTCTTGTGGTCGGTGAAAATCTCTACCCTGTCTCCATACAAGTAGTGCCTCCACAACTTAAGTGCAAACACCACTGCTGCCAGCTCCAAATCATGGGTCGGGTAATTCCTCTCATGATCACGAAGTTGTCGTGACGTATAAGCTATTACCTTCCCATGCTGCATCAGAACGCATCCTAAACCTCTGCCTGAAGCATCATAGTACACTGAGAATCGTCCGGTCCCATCTGAAAGCGAGAGAATAGGAGCTGTTATCAGGCCTCGCTTCAACTGCTCAAAAGAACTCTGACACTCTGCTATCCAAGCAAACTGTGCATCCTTGCGGGTCAACTGCGCCAATGGTGCTGAAATCCGAGCAAAGTCTGAAACAAACCGCCGGTAGTAGCCAGCCAATCCAAGAAAACTGCGAACCTCTGCAACTGTGCTGGGCACTGGCCATGACTCAATAGCCACAATCTTCTGGGGATCCACTTCTACTCCTCCTCGAGTGATGATATGACCCAAGTACGAAATGCGATCGAGCCAGAACTCGCATTTACTAAACTTGGCATATAACTGGTGCTTCCTGAGAGTCTGAAGAACCACACGGAGATGCTGCTCATGCTCCGTCTCACTCTTGCTGTAGACCAGAATATCATCCAAGAACACAATCACAAACTGATCCAAATAAGGCATGAAGATGCGATTCATGAGGTCCATGAATACTGCCGACGCATTGGTTGCTCCAAAAGGCATAACAAGGAACTCCCAATGCCCATATCTCGATCTAAAAGCTGTCTTCGGGATGTCTTACTCTCTGACTCTGATCTGATGATAACCTGAGCGCAAATCAATCTTCGAGAATACTGAAGCCCCCTTTAGTTGATCAAATAAGTCATCTATCCTCGGGAGAGGGTATCTGTTTTTGATTGTTACTGAGTTCAAGGTACGATAATCAACACATAACCTGGACGTACCATCCTTCTTTTTCACAAGAAGCATCGGGGCTCCCCAAGGCGATCTACTAGCACGAATGAATCCCTTGGTTCTAAGTTCTTCAATCATCTTGTACAATATCTCCAACACTGACGGCGCCATCCTGTAGACTCTCTCTGACACTGGGGCTGTCCCGGGAATCAAGTCTATAGTGAACTCGATCTCCCGCTCCGGAGGCATACCTGGAAGTTCTTCTGGAAAAACATCTGGAAACTCCTCGACTATTCTGGGCATCTGAACTGCTGCTACTGACATCCGCAATACTGGAGGAGATGACTCAACTTCACCTCGGGAGAAGGAAAACTCCGACTCGCCTGGAATGCTAAAAATAACCCTGCCAATGTGGCAGTCTATCCTAGCATACTGGTTCCTCAACCAATCCATCCCTAGGACCACATCATAATCGGCCATCGGGAACTCTATCAATCTAGCGGGGAATTCTCTACCGCTAACTACGATCCGACACGAGGAAAACACTCTATCTACTTCCACAAGTCTGTTACCAGTAAGTATATTGAGCCTTACTGATAATGACTCGGGCTCCAATCCTACCCGTGTCGCGAATCGTGCAGACATAAATGAATGCGATGCACCAGAATCAAATAAAGCTGAAGCTGGAAAGGAGTTGACAAGAATAGTACCTGCCACTACCTCTCCTGGTGCCAATCCCTCCTCCACGGTCATCACCATAGCCTGACCGTGCCCTCGGGGTACTGGTCCCCTCGGCTGGAATCCTTGCTGTCTGTTCTGGCTCAAGGCTTGGGCTTGCGCATACTGCTGGGGGTTCTGCTGCTGGAACACTTGGGTCTGAGGTGGCAAGGGCCTCATCAATGGATACTGCTGCTGCTGGACCGGAGCTGGTCCTCTTACCGAAGAGCTAGAAAGGTTGGACGATGATGAACCACCCCTATTCGGGCAGGATCCAATCCTATGGTCTGGTGCTCCATAAACCAGACACAATCCCTGTGCCCTGCGACATTCCGCCACCACATGGCCTGGCTTTCCACAATGAGAACAACCCACTACAGAAGATTGCTTCTGCTTCTGCTGCTGAGGGTGCGTCGGAGTAGAATGCTGAGCCGACGTTACTGAGGCCGCTCGCCTCGGAGTTCCAATAGTTAAACCTCTAGCTGTCGGGGCCGGTGCTGAAGACTGATTCATCTAACCGTGGGATCTCTTCCGACCTCCGACTCTATCCATAATCCTCTGGGAGGTATACTCATGCCTCCGGGCTGCTCTCAAGACTGCATCAAAAGTCTGATGCTCAAACTGCTCAACCGCCAACAAGATCTCCAAGTGAAGTCCCTGCTGGAACCGTTGGGCTCTATCATACTCAGTTGCCACCAGGGCGGGAGCAAACCGACTGAGTCTGGAAAACTCGGCCGCATATCCGTCGATCGTCCTGCCTCCTTGCTTCAAATTGGTAAACCTCGTCTGCAGATCATACCGAGCCACGGCATCGAAATACTTGGTCTGGAATCTCTTTCTAAATACTGCCCAAGCAATGGGTGTTGCCAATCCAACGGCCTGCGCTGCCCACCAGCTGCGGGCAAGATCTAACAATTGCAGGCGCACAACGGCCACCTTCTCGTTCTCTGGGGTCCTGGCCGCTTCTAGAATCACCTCTGTGTCTTGAAGCCATGCATCTGCTGCGATAGCATCTTCACTACCGTCAAAGAATGGAGGGTTCAAGCGCTTGAAGCTGTTGGCCGCGCTATTCCCTGGATGACCGCCTCTGGTCAAAGCATCCGTCACTGCCTGTTGCAATGCATCTCCACGACGATCTTGGAAAGCTATCAAGGTTCTGACGAGCCCTACCAAAGTGCCATCATCAGGCTCGGCAGGCTGAACTGGCTGGACTGGTGGCTCTTCTCTAATAGGCTCGACTCTAGAGGCTACTCCGGAGTGCTGGACTTGATCTCCAGGATGCTGCTGGTTCGCGGGAGGTGCTCCGCCCTGCTGGTCGATAGGACCACGAACAATGTCGCTGAAGAAGACGACATAGGGAACAATAAGGAAGGACCAGGACAGATCAACGATACAAGCATATGATCAGGACAAGAATCCAGGGATTCAGAAGATACGAGCAGAGATCAAGGACAAATACTGATTGAGATATCTATTCGGTAAACCCTCACATATCTTGATTTACAAGACCTGCATGGGCCACCACTTAAACCATGTCATGCCCCAGAACCAGAATACTGGAGAGCGGGGGCAGACATAGCCAGCTACGTATATTGAAGTGCAACCCACCTCGCCATACGGTCACGGCTGTCTAGGATACATTGTTTGCCATTGATTGTAAAAGAACAGAACAATTATCGGAGGACTGAACTTAGACTCACAATACAAACTCGCTCGCACAAAGAAAGCCTAGGGACGAAAACCTAGGTACAGCAGACTAAGTGCGATTGTTTATTTTTGATTCTGGGGGGTGACGATAGAGGCTCGGGAAAGCGACGGCCGCTCTGCCTTACTCCTTGGACGATCAGTATGCAGTCTTGACTCGGGGAAGATTTGCTCGGCGTTGACGAAGAAAGGCTCTTCTTGCTCCTCTCTGGTTGCTCTCTGGGCTTCTTTCTCTCTGTGATTGTCACGAAAAAAGGGGAACTCTCTCTCTGTGGGTATCTCTCTCTTCTTATTTTTTTTTATTATTGCCGCCCTCTTTTTTTTTTTATGGAAATGCTGCTGGCTATTTATAAGGGTGGGATGTGATTATTAGGGTTTGCTATCTGTTTGGAATGTCGGCGCTCCTTCATTCTATCTGGACCCTTGATCTTGATCATAACGAATCTCGGCCACTAATGCGGATAGCACCAAATCTTATGAGCAGTTAATGCTGATTGCTTTAAATCTTCGTGATTGGTTATGCTAATATCTGATTGCTCGCCACGTGTCTTGCTGATGATGTCAAATATTCTCGTTGGGATTCGGTCGAATCTTCAATGCCACGTCTTTTGATTGAAGATCCTGCCAGGGCCGCATAGAGTGGCCAATACTTGAACCGCAGGAAGATACCCTTCATGAGCCGCATGAGTCAACATCTCGTCGAGCCGCAGGGGACGAACTTTCCGTGAGCCTCATATGCGTGGTCTTTGCGAACCGCAGGAGACGACTTCTCCATGAGCCGTATAGTTTCTGTGGGCCGCATGTGGTATTGAGCCGCATAGGCCGGGCTATGAGTGGACCGCATATGGCGGATTTCTGTTAATCATATTAGAATGACGCCTCACGGAGCCGCATGAAGCTGTTCTTTAACCGAGCCGCATGAGACTTTTGCCACGTGGCAACATAGGATTTCTGACAGATCGGGTCAGAGATCTTCTTCTTTTTCCGAAGAATCTGTCATTATGGCAGAGCCATTATGACACTTTATGTCAGAGACGTCGCAGCCGTCGAGTCGTGTCAGAGCATTTAAATGAGGCCATTACTCCAATGGCCAACTGTAGGGGGGGTCACACGTGGCATCGATTTGAGCCGCATGTCCCCGAGCCGCATGAGTCTGGGGGTCTCCTTTTGGGCCGCATAAAGCAACTCCAGTATGAACCGCATAGGCTTGCTGTCCAGAGCCGTATGGGTCATTATGCCTTTATTTCTAATATTTTCCATGCTTCTACAGGACCCCCTTCAAAGTTTTCAATTTGTAAAATTGGAACACTTTGAATAAGAAGCATGGCCCCGTTCATGCCGCATAAGTGTCTCAGCCGCATAGAGTTAGCTGTCCGCATAGAGTTAGCTGTCCTGATTAAATGCTCTTAATTTGTTTTGATTTCATGCCGTCTCTTGGGGGAGGATCCTAAGGGTTTTTTCCTTCTGATTGTCCAGTTTGCGTCGTTCAGTAATCCTTCTTTTTCTATAAATAGGCGGGTTTTAGATTTTTCTTGACTGAAAACTCCTGTCTTGTTTTCTTCTTCAACTGACAAACAGTAATGGTGCCTAGGATTTCCAAGATTGTGAAGAAGGCCGCGACGAGGAGAAAGAAATCGGCTTCGTCGTCGACCGTCGCACCCCCTATCTGCCTTGATGTGCACATCGCCATCGAAGGTAATAACCTATGTAGAAGATTGTGTATTTTGAAACCCTAAATAGAGTCTGCTCTATTGCCTGCTTCGTGTACAAAACTACGTGGTTCGCATACACGTCCTCTGATCGAGCCGCATGGGATGTACCCCCTGTCTGAGCCGCATACAAGTTCAAGATATGTAATCTGCATACATATCTCGTGATCGAGCCGCATGGAGTATGCCCCATGTCGGAGTCGCATGTGAGTTAAAATTTCGTGGTCCGCATATACGTTTCGTGACGTGGATCACCTGAGATTTTTCCCATGTCCGACCCGCATACGAGTTGTCTTCAACGAGCCACATAACTTGTCTCTTTTTAGAACATCTTTACTTTGTTTCTTTGTTTTGTCCTTGCAGTATCTCCACTGAATGCCGAGGTTGCAGTGCCAGAGGAGCCGTCACCTCCTGTCATCGACCAAGGACCTGCCCTCGTTAAAGAAACGAAGGAGGAAGAACCGCCGTCTGCACAGGATGGCCTTTCTCCAACTGTCGAGGCTGTTGAGGGTGGTAGCTCTGGGGATTCTGATACTCTTATTCCGGACGAAGATCTCCTCCAACTGCATCCCTCGTATGTGAAGTGGTTGAGGGATTGGTATATGCATTCCTGTAACTAGGTTTTTAGGAATTCCCTGCAGATATCTATTTTCTGCATGTTCCTATCTGTTTTCCTGTGGCTTGTATCTTTCCCTTTCGTCTGAAGAAGTAATGAAGAATTTCCTTTGGTTTTGTTTGTGTGAATGTAGCCGATCGTTCTGATGAAGGGAATGTATTTGCTTTCCTCTTTTCTTGTGATGGTAATTTTTAATAGGATATTCTGTGTGAACTTTGTATCCCTGGTGTACCCCACGATAATTTGGATTATGACTGGCATGCTTATCCTGAAAGAATGGGGTTATGTCAAGTCTGGGGACTTTATTTCCCAACGGGATCTTTTGCTCATTTGGGCGACGTCGTTGCCTCCAGAGCCGGTGTATCGAACTAGCCAGTGGTTTGAGCGGTCGACTGCCTCGCTGAAAGACCATTTCTTGACGTTTTGTGGCCTCCGGATCATAGTTGTTCCTCTGTCTTATCTTGCTTATTTTCTCTTTATTTCTATCTTGTAGCAGTGATATAATCCCGGAGGATGTGAAACTTCGAAAATGGATATGTTTCATCTTCATCTTGTACTTGCGGTGTTTATGGAATTTGGACTTGCTGGGGGATTTATTTGTGGACCTGTTATCCTAGGCGTACCTTGGTTTTAGGTACGGATAACAGTTTAGATAGGATGTCCGGGACAGTCACAACAAAGTGGTCATGGATGTTTTTGGTACTGGGGGAAGGAATGCCGTAGAGCAGCTGGGCTCCCGGGGCGCGGTAAGATGGTGGATTTATGCTAAGAAGCTTAGCGAATGAATATCTGTGGACCTATTACCCTTGGCGTACCCTAGTTCAGGATGCGGATAATAGGGTGAAAGGGAACCGTACACATTTGCTCAGAGGTTATGATGACATGGCAAACATGAAGGTTTTATCCTGAAACCTTCCTGCTCAGCGGTAATGAGAACATGGCAGGAAAGACTTTTCGGAAGCTATTTGTGGTCAACAGAGGACATTTGTGGTCAACAGAGGACATTTGTGGTCAACAGAGGACATTTGTGGTCAACAGAGGACATTTATGGTCAACAGAGGACATTTGTGGTCAACAGAGGACATTTGTGGACCTATTATCCTTGTCGTACTCTGGTTGTGAGTACAGATAATAGATTGAGAGGGAACCAACATACTTGCTCAGAGGTAATATGGACATGGCAAATATGGTGATTTCTTCGACGGAGCCTTCCCACTCAGAGGTAATGAGGACATGGCAGGAGTGGGCTCAATGAAGAAGGGGTGCATAGAGCTACTCAGAGGTAGGAGGACATGGAAGTTCTATGCGAGGGAGCGGTTTGTTTTTTGGTGGTAGTGAAAACGACTCAGAGGTAATGAGGACATGGTCGTTTCGGAGATCGGCGGATCGATTACCCTTTTTGTGCACTGGGAGTACGGATAGTGGATCATGAGGGAGGATCTCTTTCAGGAAGAAAGTTCAGAGGCGTAATTATACGTGACTTACTATCTGATAGAGTGACCGGGATGTAAGTTCAGAGGTACCAGCAGGTACATAACTTGGTGATTTAGAATATTGAGGAAGTGAGGGTTTAGCGACGCCAGCAGGTGTATGGCTCGGTAATCTGAAATGTTGTGGATGTGGGTTCAGTGGTATCAATGGATACATGACTCAATAATTTGGAAAATGTTGTCTAAACATAGTATTTCTTCAGAAACTTGCCGTTGACGGGCAACATAAGCAAGTCCCCATTCTGTTTGGCGAGACGGTAGGCGCCGTTGGAAAACACGGCCTCAATGATAAATGGGCCTTCCCATTTTAGCTGGAATTTGCCTGCGGTCTTGTGAGTCATGACCATTGGCCTCCGGACTGCCAGAACGAGATCGCCCACTTGGAATGTTCTGATTTTGACCTTCTTGTTGAAGGCCCCTGAGATACGTGCTTGGTATAGCTCGATCCTTTGCTGAGCTAAGAGGCGTTTTTCATCTAGGGCCTCCAACTCTTGTAGTCGGCGTCGGTAGTTATCGTCTGTTGTCAATTGATAAGTGAGGGCGACGCGGAGTGAGGGAATCTGAATTTCCAGTGGGAGGACTGCCTCGCTCCCATATACTAGAGAGAATGGTGTATTCCCAGTAGCTGTTCGAATCGTGGTGCGATAGGCCCATAAATATTCGTCGAGCTTCTCGTTCCAGTCGTGTTTGTTGGAAGATACAAACTTCTTAAGGAGTTTGATGATTGTTTTGTTGAATGCTTCTGCTAACCCATTCGATGCCGGGTTGTATGGTGTTGAAGCAACATTCTGAATGCGGTGCTTATCGCAGAATCGGTAGAATGCGTGGCTTATAAACTACGGACCATTGTCATGGATGATCCTTCGTAGCAATCCAAAGCGATATATGATGTGATGCTTGAGAAAGCTAATCACGTTTGAAGTTTTGACTTCTGCGAGTGGGATAGCTTCCGCCTATTTGGAGAAATAATCAGTGATCGCAAGTATGAAGCGATGTCCTCGAGAGGAAGGTGGGGTGATTGGACCAATGATATCCATTCCCCATGCTTCAAATGGCCAAGACGCCACCGTTGGATGTAGAAACTCGGATGGTTGGTGAATGAAGTCTGCGTGGACTTGGCAGGCCTTGCATTTTCTGGCGTAGTCTATTGCGTCTGCCACCATCGTGGGCCAGTAGTAGCCCATCCGGCGAAGGCGGTCTTGCAGTTTAGGGCCAGGCTGATGGGCCCTACAGACACCATCGTGAGCTTCTCGTACAGCTTCTTTGGCTTCTGCGTTTGATAAGCACCGGAGCAATAACCCGTCGTAGGATCGTCGATATAGCATCTTTGTCTCTGTGTCGTAGAAGAATCTGAGGGAACGTCGTCTGATGGAGGTGGCTTCCCTTGGATTCTCGGGGAGGATGTCGTATACGACGAAGTCAATGAACGGCTGCCTCCAGTCTGGTATTTCGTCGATTGACTGGGCGGAATAGCTTGCCATGAATTGGATATTGTTCTTGGGACAGACCAGTTCGTGGCCTATCATGTCAACCGAGTGATGGGCTTGGTTCGGCACTGCTAAGGAAGCGGCAAGGCCTGCTAGGGCATCGGCTTCGATATTTTGAAGTCTGGGGACGTGTTCGATGAAGAATCCCTCGAATGAGGAGATGATGTTGATTGCTATTTGGTGGTAGGGGATCATGTCTTCATGGCGGACTTCGTACGACCCCCGAATCTGGTTGACGATTAATTGTGAATCGCCGTATGCTTCAAGATATTCTACCCCCAGCTCCTTCGCGAGTTGGAGGCCAATGACCAAAGCGTTGTACTCGGCCACATTGTTGGAACAGGACTCCGTGAGAGAGTAGGCGCGATTGATCACTAGCCCGGTAGGAGAGATCAATACCACTCCGACCCCGACGACGATATTTCCCTTGGGTCCAGTTCTTGAAGCGCCATCGAAGAACATCCTCCATATGTTATCGTGGGTGGTTGTATTCGAATCGGCGACCTCATCTGGGATTTCCTCGTATATTTTGGATAGCCCCGATCCTGGATGGGCTGCCAAAAAGTCTGCCAGGGCTTGGCCTTTGACAGCCTTCTGTGGGACGAAGATCATATGATATGGGAATAGTAGTATCGTCCATGTAGCGAGGCGAGAGCTAAGCGCCCCTGGTTTAGTCATGAGGACCCTGAGGGGATTTACCCGTGAGATCACATGTATGGTTTGTCCTGTAACATAATGCCGCATCTTTTGAATGGCGAATACCAAGGCGAGGCATTCTTTCTCCACGGCAGTGTATCGATGTTCGGGCCCGACCATCATTCGGCTGAGATAGTATATAGCTTGCTCGTGGCCTGCGTCGTTGTTTTGTGCCAGCAGGGCACCGAGGGAGTGTTCCATTGCTCGTACATAGAGTAGGAATGGTTTTCCAGGGACCGGGGCCACCAGGACTGGGGGATTTGACAAATATTCTTTGATGTCGTCGAAAGTACGCTGGCATTCCTCGTCCCATACGAATGAGACTCCCTTCTTCATGAGGTGTGTGAAGGGTCGGCATCGCCCGGAGAGATTGGAAATGAACCTTCTGATATAAGCTAGTCTCCCTTGGAGGCCTCTAAGTTCGCGGAGATTTTTCGGGGGACCCATCTCCATTATTGCCTTGGTTTTCTCAGGGTCTACATGGATACCCCGTGCAGTGATGATGAAACCTAAGAACTTCCCGCTGGATATGCCCAAGAATGACTTTGTAGGGTTCATCTTCAGATTGTGGGCTCGCATCAGGTCGAATACCGTTCTCAGATCTTGCAGATGATCTTCCTTACGGCGACTCTTGACAGCGATGTCGTCGACGTAGCATTCCACTGTCTTGCGCAAATGTTCTCTGAAAATGATACTCATAGCCCGCTGATATGTGGCACCAGCGTTCTTTAGACCGAATGGCATGACTGTGTAGCAGTACGTGCCGATCGGTGTTCTAAATGATGTGTGCTTTTCGTCGTCGGGGGACATCTTAATTTGATTATATCTCGAGAATCCATCCATGAATGACATACGTTCGAAGCCGCATGTGTGGTCAATCATGATGTCCGTGATTGGGAGGGGAAATTCGTCTTTCGGACATGCCTCATTCAGATTACGGAAGTCGATGCAGATTCGAATTTTTCCGTTCTTCTTAAGGACCGGGACTATATTGGCGACCCAATCAGGGTGTTGCTCCTCTCGGATGAAGCCGCTGGCTATCAGCTTGTTGACTTCGGCTTCGATTGCGTCTATGACTCCTGGGCGGAAACGTCGTTGCTGTTGCTTGACTGGCTTTGCATCCGGCCGTATGTTGAGTTTATAAAGAGCGATATCAGGATCTAATCCCGGCATATCTTCGTAACTCCAGGCAAATACGTCAATATATTCTCTGATGAGTTTCAGTAGTGATTCTCGTTCCTCATCTGTTAGGCTTTTACTGACGAAGATTGGCTTTGGAGAGGATTCGGTGCCGAGGTCGACCTGCATAACTTCATCCTCTGTAGGAGGTTCTCTCAGCTCGAACCGCTTTTCCCATTATGCGTCTAGCTGTTGGGCCCATGGCTCAAGCTCGAGGATTTCAGGAATGTCCTCGTTTTCTTCGTAAGCGTCGGCGAATGCCATGTTGGCTGACAGGACCTGTCTGAATATGTCTCCGATGCTGGTATCCGAGTCGGAAGTTGGTGATCCGGTTGAATGTGACTGGCAGTCGCATTCTTCATCTGAATTCTCCGGGGTCGTCGTGGGAGTTACATATCCTAGTCCGCATCGAGTTTTGCTATAGTAGTCCCGTGGCTTACCAGACGGTACTGGGGGCTTTAAAGGTAGTCGTCGTCCGGTACCGTAATTCAGACCTGGTGTAGTTTCTAGATCATATCCTTGCTTCTGCATGAGGTATTTGGACTGGGGACTATAAAGGTATAGAGGCAATCTCCCGGCATCTGACTCAAGATTGACTTCTTTTACGGTGAAGGGGTACGGATCGTCTTTTCGGCCGAAGATAATCGGGTGGTCCCCTCCCTCGATTATTCGGTAAGCGTCTTGTGCTGGAGTAAGCTGGATTGTGGTATATACATTTACCACTTGTGTGTGTAGGTGAGTGCCTATACCGTGGTCCATAGCATACATTGCACATAGCTTATTGAGCTCGGTGTAGTTCAAAGATAGCCCTTTATTGACAAAATAAGGTATCTTCTCGAGAGGGATTATATCATCCGCGGAAGGGGTATCGGAGTGGGCAGCCACATACTTGGCTAATTCTGGTTCTTCTTCGGCCACCCCCTGTATAAGTGAAGACTGAGAGATCGACCTAGTCAGCTTGATCTTCAGAGGCTCGACTGGCGGAGCAGGTCGTGGAGTTATTGGCAGACTGGCAACCCCCAGTTTGGCATCTAACGCAGGGCGAGGAGTGGATGGTTCGCTAGAAGCGTCTGACTTCGCATCGGGGTGATGTCCCTTTCTAGGAAGACGTATCGTAAGCGGTCTATCGGAGGGTTTGAGCTTCTCCGTTTGGAGCTGACCGACTCTCGGTAGTCTGATGGTAAGTGGCCCTGGTGTAGGTTTTGGCGCTTGGCCAGACCTTGGTAGCCGGATTCTCATTTGTTCTTCTTGTGCCGACAGACTGATTGCGTCCTTACGCAGAGTAGCCGTAAGGGGTGCAGAACTGCCCGGTTTACGAGCCTGGAGGTGGATCGTCATAGGTTCTTCTGATCATGTGGTTGTCTTGGTGTGAGCTTGCACCTCCACTTCGACCAGGTGCTTCTTTGATTTTTCGTACAGACATGAATCTGAGTAATAAGATTCGACTCCTTTGAAGGGATCGATATCAGCAAACTCTGTCCTCACGAAGCCGTGCTTATCGACATATTTGAAGCACTGGTGTAGCGTGGAAGGCACGATCATGTAATCGTGTATCCAAGGCCGCCCCAGAAGGATATTGTAAGATGTGTCGGCATCTATGACGTAGCAGGTGACTTCTGATTGGAGATCGTCGATCTGACATTTCAAGCGTATCTTCCCTATTGGGTAGCTCCTGCCCGAATTGAAACCGCTAATGGCGGTGCTTGTAGGTGTTAGGCGGTGCATCGGAATGCGAAGATGATGTAGTAGACCCTTCGGAATGATGCTTATGGAGGATCCAGGATCAATGTGCATTCGATCCACCTTCACGTCGCCGATGTATCCAGTGTAGTACAATGGGCGATCGTGCAGGTTAGTTTTGATGAGCATATCCTGCGGAGAGAAGACGATATTGGGCATTGCCCCTGTACACGCACTATCTTGGAGCTCTGCAGGTTGGTTATCTCCTGTAAGGTTGACCTGAGCCAAATATGCGTCGGCATTTTGGAGCACCTCGCTTAAAGCTGTGCGGACATCCTTCGAGAGCCTCAGAAGTTCGTATAAAGATAATTTGGCCGGTGTATTGGCCAATTGAGCCAAGATGTCGAAGTTGTAGGGTCTTTCTAGCCCCTGAGGTGTCTCCTTTCGGAGGGATTTGTCGAAGCGAGTCTCCTTTGGCCTAGGCTTGTCGGTCGTCGAAGGCTGAGCCGGTCCCGGAGTATTTGTGGGTTGCTGATCATTAGTCGGATTCTCGGCCACTGGTTGGGCTTGTGCTCCAGATCGAGTAGTGACAGCTGAGACTTCCTCCTTCTCTGTCGAGGTGGTGCGGCATGATCTGACCTTTCCACTTTTTTTTTAGAAGGTAAAGTAGGCTGAGTCACCTCGTGGATTAGGTCCGGATGAACCTACATGATTTCCCCTCTTGATGTGGTGAGAGGTACTAAACCGGGAGTTTGATCACGGGTGGGCGGAAGATTAGCGACTTCTATCGTTGCCAGAGGGATGGGTATGACACCGTCTTGAGTCTCTGTTGGAGGGAAATTGTCGAATTGTACGGACACCATGTTGGCTGCTACGGTTACCTCCTCGAAGTCGATAGCCAGAGCGTTCGAATCGATGAGGTTCTGGATATACTGTTTCAGTTGGTAGCAGTCGTGTGTAGCATGGTGGACATAGCAGTGGTAATGGCAAAATTTCGGATTTTCCAAATCAGCCGGCCGAGGTTCCCGCCTTGGTGGAGGAAGCTGAATTCTGTCCCCTTGTATAAGCATGTCCAAGATAGGCTTGACGTGGCCGTCTTCGAAAGAATAAGTGATTTGAGGCCATTGTTTGTCTGCTGGCTGTGGCTCGGGTTTCTGGGCTGTATCGGTCACCATAGCCTGCTTGCCTCTGTTGTCCCGGTTGTTGGAGGGGCTACCCCCATTATCGCTGCTGGCATTGGGACGCTTCCCCTTGTTCTCTCCCTCTGAGATATGCAACCCCAGCTGGCGAGCTTTCTTCAATCGTTCTTCGGCACTTGTAGCGCTGATGATAAAAGCCTTCCAGTCCTTGAATTGTCTTTCGCCCATCCAGAGACTAATTGTCGGGAGTAATCTCTTTTGGCAAATTTCAATCAAGGAAGAGTCCGGGTTGCCAGATGGCAACTTCATTGCGGTTTGACGAAACCGCTCAATGTAATTCCTCGTCAGCTCTTTCTCTCCTTGAACGACGTCCATGAGGGTAGACATCGTAACGTCCTGCCCTACCTCGTAGAACCTCTCCAAGAACAAGCGCTTGAAGCCAGCGAAGGAGTGAATGCAATTGTCTGGCAGGTTGCGGTACCAATCGAAGGCGACTCCTTCCAGTGCCCCAATGAATAACCGTGTGTGGATGGCGTCATCATGGGGCAGATGGTCGGTAGTGACCTCAAAATAAGTGATGTACCGGCTTGCTGAAGTTTTACCGTCATATGGGTTGATATTGAACGGTTTATATCTTGGGGGAAAGGGAACATCCCTCCATTCAGCAGGATATGGTTGCCGTATTCTGAGGTCTTGAGATTTTTCTCGGGCTTGGAACATTGCTCGGAGCTCCTGAACCTCTCTTCTTACTTCTCGAGCCTCATCTGTCGCGGTAGGAGCCGTTATCTCGGGAGCATTATTGCCCGGGTTTGGTGCCGCTGAATTTGAATCTATGTTGTTCGTGGGACCCACGCTTGTCTGACCAGGTATCACTCCCTGCAAAGTAGGAAGCGCTGCTTTGATCTCGTCCACAGACTTGACCAAGGCGTGCAGTATGGCCTCCAAAGTGTCGATACGTTGGCGATCGCCGGAACCGCCTTGGCTGTTGTCCGTCATGAATGCCGTCCTCACGTGAGGAGTGACAGAAGGAGTGGTGGCGGACGTGCTCTCCGAGTCATACTCATGCATCGAGAAATCATCAGGATATGTGGGTATGTTTTCTTCAGGTTCGGACTCGGAAGGGGCAGTACCCCCAGCTTCTGAGCCTGCTTCGTTTAGGATGTCCTCGGGGACGTCGGTATCTGTTGTACCCGTTTGAGGATTTGCTTCCTCCAGTCCGTCTTTTTGGAATGCCGGGTTGTCGTGGATGTTCGGAGGAGAGCTACCCCCAGTTCCAACAACCCCCAGTGACGTGGGCGGTGAACTTCCTACTGCAGCCGTTTTTGTCTTTGAACGGGTGTGTTGGAATACTCCAGCAGAGGATGATCCTTTAGACGACGGCTTCTTAGCTGCAATAGTTGACACCTTTGGACTGGAGATGCTGGTTTTCTTTCCTCTCCCCTCAACAGGGGCTTTCTGCGCGGAATTTCAGGAGGCCACAGGGGGTGCCTCGTCTTCCGAGCTCGGATGTCGTAATCTTTGGAAGGCGGATGGCCGGTTTGCCGTGTTGCTGCAACAGCAGTTGACGATAATCTGGGCGCAGTGACGTCCCTGCGAGGACTCTCTGCACGCCGAAGCCCCTTCTCTTTCCTTGCGCTTGTGGAGGATCGCCTCACGCAGGTCAGAGGGACCACTCTGTCCGTTCGCCGTCGGGGTTTGGACTTGAGCGGTTCTGTATAACTTCCCATCAGGGGCCCGTGTGATAATCAGCGGGACGCCCTGATAGTCAGAGGTTGGGGCAGCTATCTGGGCTTGATGAGCCCGTGCTGCCCTAGACTTCTTCTTTTTAGCACTTGTGGGTGCATAATAAGAAGAGTCCAAGTTGAACATCACAGAGTCTGGCTTATCATCCAGAGAGTCATCAGGGTTCGGGCCGTACGAGAGACGGTCGAAAACTGATCGAGAGGAGCATGGAGCGGATGCTATGCAGCTGGGAGTGGAAACCGTGCAGGCTGTCTGTACGCGGTTGTCTCCTGTCGTCGGACGAGTTCTTATGCGGCTAGGAGCCATGACCGTGCAGGCTGGCCGCATGCGGTTGGCATCTGTGGCCGCATGGGTTTTCTGCAAACGATTGACTTTTCTAGCCGCATGAGTTTCATCCATGCGGTCGGGAACTGTAGTCGCATAAGTTATGCGGCTGACAGAAGTAGCCGCATGAGTTTTCTTCATGCGGTTGGCGGATGTAGCCGTATGGGCTTTCTCCCTGCGGCTAATACTCTTCTGCGGTTCGGACCGCGTAGAGTCCCTCTTTGTCCCTGCAAGTCTAGCATCATAATATTTTCTTCTGTCGGACTTGGGGGCAGCAGAGTTGTCTACGATCTGAAGTAGGACCGCAGGGGAATCCTTCTCGCCGTCTTGAGCAACAGAGGGCATCCCATCGAGGGCTTGAGGAGGAGCAAATGACTTCGGTCTCCATTCTTTACGAGCTTTCGTGGTGCGGGTGCGCTTCTGGGCCGGGCCAGCGCTGCCTTCAGAGCGCATCTCTTCGAACGCCTGTTGGTCGAAGCGGACGACCATCTTCTTTTGTGTGGAGCCAAGTTTGGCTGCATCTGATTGCGTCACCAACTCCTCAGCCGTGGAGAAGTTAGTCCCCAACAGAGTCGCCATCGTGTTTGCCATTGATTGTAAAAGAACAGAACAATTATCGGAGGACTGAACTTAGACTCACAATACAAACTCGCTCGCACAAAGAAAGCCTAGGGACGAAAACCTAGGTACAGCAGACTAAGTGCGATTGTTTATTTTTGATTCTGGGGGGTGACGATAGAGGCTCGGGAAAGCGACGGCCGCTCTGCCTTACTCCTTGGACGATCAGTATGCAGTCTTGACTCGGGGAAGATTTGCTCGGCGTTGACGAAGAAAGGCTCTTCTTGCTCCTCTCTGGTTGCTCTCTGGGCTTCTCTCTCTCTGTGATTGTCACGAAAAAAGGGGAACTCTCTCTCTGTGGGTATCTCTCTCTTCTTATTTTTTTTTTATTATTGCCGCCCTCTTTTTTTTTTATGGGAATGCTGCTGGCTATTTATAAGGGTGGGATGTGATTATTAGGGTTTGCTATCTGTTTGGAATGTCGGCGCTCCTTCATTCTATCTGGACCCTTGATCTTGATCATAACGAATCTCGGCCACTAATGCGGATAGCACCAAATCTTATGAGCAGTTAATGCTGATTGCTTTAAATCTTCGTGATTGGTTATGCTAATATCTGATTGCTCGCCACGTGTCTTGCTGATGATGTCAAATATTCTCGTTGGGATTCGGTCGAATCTTCAATGCCACGTCTTTTGATTGAAGATCCTGCCAGGGCCGCATAGAGTGGCCAATACTTGAACCGCAGGGAGATACCCTTCATGAGCCGCATGAGTCAACATCTCGTCGAGCCGCAGGGGACGAACTTTCCGTGAGCCTCATATGCGTAGTCTTTGCGAACCGCAGGATACGACTTCTCCATGAGCCGTATAGTTTCTGTGGGCCGCATGTGGTATTGAGCCGCATAGGCCGGGCTATGAGTGGACCGCATATGGCAGATTTCTGTTAATCATATTAGAATGACGCCTCACGGAGCCGCATGAAGCTGTTCTTTAACCGAGCCGCATGAGACTTTTGCCACGTGGCAACATAGGATTTCTGACAGATCGGGTCAGAGATCTTCTTCTTTTCCCGAAGAATCTGTCATTATGGCAGAGCCATTATGACACTTTATGTCAGAGACGTCGCAGCCGTCGAGTCGTGTCAGAGCATTTAAATGAGGCCATTACTCCAATGGCCAACTGTAGGGGGGGTCACACGTGGCATCGATTTAAGCCGCATGTCTCCGAGCCGCATGAGTCTGGGGGTCTCCTTTTGGGCCGCATAAAGCAACTCCAGTATGAACCGCATAGGCTTGCTGTCCAGAGCCGCATGGGTCATTATGCCTTTATTTCTAATATTTTCCATGCTTCTACATACATGAGGGTTTATCTACAAGCCAATAGTCTCTTAAGGTCATGAACAAGCCTATTGTCTCAATCACAAGCAAGTAAGTAAAAGTTACAAGATGTATGATCATTAAATATACAATAATAAGGCATCCCAAATATTACATATTCAGCTGATCATGAAGCTAGTCGTACAAAATGTCAGGACTAGCAAGAGTTTAGTCATACATGATCAACCCTAGGATATGTTAATCATGTTACAGCCCGTGGGCAGACAGTAAGTAAAAGTGCAATCGAGCTAAACAGGTGCTCGTCGGCTAACGCCTCAAAAGAATATTTTTACACTAGAGTGGGAGAGACAAAAATAACCCACTCGTTGCCAGGATTCCTTCTAGTGTTCACCATCTGACAGGAAGGTCGGTAGATCCTCTGGAGCTGCTCCGAAATCTGGCCACACAAAACCAGCTGGGTCAGACCCCAGAAAGAGCAAGTGCCACAAAGGAGGCTTCACTTAAGAACTAAAACCAGCAATCAGTACAAGATATAAATAAAAGTAAGAACTGAAAATAAAGGAAATACACTAGGATGATATACGATGAGATAACCATAGAACTCATAGAACTTATTCAGGTAACCAGGTTACAACCCGTAAACCAAACAAGGACCGGGGTTGTAACCCTTCGTCTGAACAGAACTTGGAATTCTCACCATTTATCAGTAAAATAAATGCAAGCATTCTGGTCATGCAGTAATCTAGAACAGGATCAGGGCAAGACTAGACTGGTTAGACTCCGTCCAATCACTTCACGGCCAAACAAGAATTACGGCTTGATACTTTAACTAACTAGGGTTATCACAAGCCTAATTACTAACAAGATGCATCGAGATTATTCCACAGCAACAAGCCCTGCAGACCATCCAGGTTACCCAGGTCGAAAGATTAGGGTTGAATTCAGGTGGGTACATCATCCAGGAAACGCATGTACCCTTAGGTAGCTTGAAGGGTGCAACACATGACAGTGTGCTGGAAATGTGCCCTACTCGACGGCAGGCTACAGATCCCAGGCGCGCCCAGGTAACGGGATTGCCTGTAGCTGGGAAATCTCTTCATGACTAATGAGATAATCTAGTTGTTAGTCCTTAGTTTATTTCAATAGGTACTCCTGACCGTGGTACTCAGGAGTCCCATCCTAGACATGATGCAAGACAGGACTGGTTTATTTATACAAGCACAAGCGCCCACGGTGTCCAGGTAATGTATTCTTGCCAGGTCATATCATGTCAAGTAGCCGTCGTAACAGCTTAATCGAGATAATCATGTCAGGTTATCAGGTCAAGTATACTTGTCAGGAGTGCGCCACGACGGGCCACTATCAGGTCATGCCAGGGTACTCATGTCAGGAGTGCACCACTACGGGTCACAATCGTGTCAGGCTCAGTTATCAATTCCAAACATATCACATAAATTTGGGAATTATCAATTTCATGACAACAGGCGTAAGGATATAAAATAGGCGTAAAATACCTAATAAAATATCAATATACAGGGCTATAGAAGAGCCAAGCTTAGGAAAATAAAACCAAACTGATATACTGATATAAGATCAAGTCTGCCAAGGCCATACGCTCAGGTAAGCATACGCTCCCAAAAGGCAGTGTGTGGGGGTCACAAGCTCTCGGGTTGAACCAGGGTGACAAGATAGGCTAACGTACGCTCAAGCCAGCATACGCCTTACTTGCTTAAGCTAGCGTACCAAGGCACGCGTACGCTCAAGCTAGCGTACCAAAGAGTCCATACACTTCCAATGGGAAGCATACGCAAGAGTCAGCGTACACAAGGGCATGCTCGAGCTACAGGTCAGCGTACGCTCAAGCTAGCGTACGCTCAAGTCCGCGTATGCTTGAGCTAGCGTACGAAAGGGTCTAGGGCACGCTCACGCTAGCGTACGCTCAGGGCAGCGTACGCTCAAGTCAGCGTACCGAAGGCAGCGTACGCTCGCTAAAGAGCAGCGTACGAAAGTCAGCGTACGCTCGCTAAAGAGCAGCGTACGAAAGTCAGCGTACGCTCGCTAAAGAGCAGCGCAGCCCAGTGGCGTAAGCTAAAAAGCTAGCACACTGTTCACTTTCTTCTCCAAAGGACAAGAACAGCAAGAACAGCAAGAACAGCAAGAACTCCAAGGATGGAACCCAAAACTCCAAATGCTCATAACTTGGTCAAAATAAGTCCAAATCCAACTTCCAAAGGTCAAAATTGGGTAGAATAAAATTCTCTAAAACATGGAACCATCCAAAATTGAAAACAAGGAAGTTTAATAGATCCAAACCACCAAAATCCGAAAATAGCAAAACTCTAGATCTACAAGAATTAAAGCCTCAAAATGGAAAATGGTAAGTTCTAATGTGGTTTAGAATCATGAGAAGAAGCTAATGGAACCATAAAAATGAGTTCTCTTGTGGAAGCAAGTTGCACTTGCCTATGGTTGGGGAGTTGTGGAGAGGAAGGAAGAAGAAGAAGAAAATAAATGAGAGTTATGGAGGAGAGAGAAGGTTGGTGGGGAAATAAATATCATGGGTGGTGGTAGGTAGGGGGTTCATCCTTTGGGTTCATGATGAACCAAGCATTGGGCCGGCCGAACCAATGCCAACCCAAGCCAACCCAAACCGAGAGCAAACCAAGCCAAGAAAACTAAACAAGGAACAATACAAGGAAATACGTATACGTATTTCCAAAATACGTAATACGAACCACAGGCATTACAAGACATGACCATGTCATCTCTTATAGAAGTGCGCCAGACGGAGAAAGAGACTGTTCGAGCCTTCATTGAACGTTTCCGACAAGCATGTTTAAGGTTGCCTCCGGGTATGCCAGAACATGCGCTGATCGA
Organism: Iris pallida; assembly: GCA_029216955.1. NCBI lineage: Eukaryota > Viridiplantae > Streptophyta > Magnoliopsida > Asparagales > Iridaceae > Iris > Iris pallida. The sequence goes on along the minus strand of JANAVB010022596.1, from coordinate 10,838,039 downwards.
TTCCTGCAGCAAGAACATGACTCCTACAATCAAACTCTTGTTTGACTCCGCCCAGCCTCCGGATTAGAGTTCCCTGATCATCGGGGCCGAAGCTGCCGAGAAAAAGACACGTAATGCTCGGCTTCTGGGGGTTAACTTCCTCCATTTGATGATAAAGGAAAACATGTCTCTACCAACAACAGTGGGCGCGAGGCGAAAGGAAAACATGTACTGATTGTCAATGCCTCGAAGAGCACACAAGAGCCCGCTCAGAAACCTCTACCTGCACCAAGGCTGAATGAGGTCTACTCTTACAATGACGAGGAAACTTTACAACTTTGCGAGATGCTGAAATAGAGCGACAAGATCAAGTTGCCTGATCCAAAGCATTCTAACGAGGTGGACAGGGTAGGTGACCCAAGGTACTGTCACTACCATCGGTTCGTCGGACATCCAACTCGAGATTGCTACATCCTGAAGAACTATATACAACGCATGATCAATACGAATGTCATCTCGATCGATTACGAAGAGAAGACAGTCTTGGCCAACATGGTGTCGCTCCAGTTCAGTACCTTGCCGTCCGCTGAAACTCAAAATGGCATCGTCCCCATCCCGAAGGCGACAATGGAAGTGATCAACCTTCCGTCGACTCGTAACAACGTGAGTGTACTGATACCGCTCACCATATCTCGTGGAGAGATAATATGGGTTCACCCAAATCTCGCTCCAGAACTGACTCAACTGGGGGTACATTCTACCTCCAAAGCCAAAGGCAAGAAGACGAAGTCATGCCGAATAGTAACTTCTTCTCCTGAGAAAGCACTTCCTGTACAAATGCGTTCGTAACAGAACACTCAGCCCGAGGAGGCTCCAGTCTAAGTGATGCCTCCTGCCACTACCACAGATGCCCAAGGGGAAGGTCCTTCCCAACCTCGAGCAGCCAATAAACAGAAGCAGAAGGAGGCCCTCTTTGATAGGCCTCTACGGAGATATAATGCTCCGGGGTTAATCAAACCCCACAACTTCGACATACTGGCACAACTCGCCAGTACCCCAACTCTGAAAGAACGTGTAGGCAACTCTAGAGGGGGTGAATAGAGTTTGTGTCAATAATCACCAAATAAAAATTAACTCTATATCACCTCCACAAAACAAATATCAAGATAGTAAATAAATCAGAAAGAAATGCGGAAGTAAATAAAGATCAGAAGAGCATACGCAAACACAGCAGTTTTAACCTGGTTTTCCTCGTGGAGGACTAGTCCAGGCCTGAGAACTCTAGCTCAGGATTAAATCCACTATTTGTGAAATAGTAGTTTACAACCCGTGCCTTTTCTTCAGAAGAGCACGTCAACTTCTTACAGAGGATCGCAGTGGCGATTTGCTTGGAATTTTCCAAGCGACTTGGAATTATCCAAGTGACTTTTCTTTTCAACTCTTGCACAAAAACTTCTAGCTGAATCGCACTTGAGCACCTTGGGGCTTAGGAAGTTTTGTGGCTAGTAGATTGGAAGAGTAAGGCTCTTGACTATATAGGCTATGTAAGAGAAGAAGAAGAGAAGAGTGGATGGTTTCAAATGAGAGAAACCAATGCCTATTTATAGGGTTCGGGACAAGCAGAATTCGGCCAGAATTCGGTATGGATAATTCAAATTTTTGGCCGTTGGACAGCTTATAGCAAGCAGGCCCTATAAAAATTAGGGTGCTGAAAATCAGGAGACAGAGTTCGGCCCGAACTCTGTGTGGAGACAGAGTTCGGCCCGAACTCTGTCTCCAGAAGACATAATTGGTCCATTGGCTTTTGGGCTTTGTGGAGCTTGGGCTTGGTTCAGGAATTGGTCTGTTTGTATGGTAGAGCTTGGAGAGATATGTCTAGGGGTTGAGATGACTCAGTGCGACTCAACGTACACATTCTCCTAGACTCAATAAATTGAAGATTACAGACATGGAATAAATAGGAAAACCAAGAGTAAACCAAGAGCCCTTTGATGACGCCTTTCTTCTGATATTTGAGCAGTCCTGAAGACGTCTTTTTCCTTGACAGCAGTCGTCCAAAGATAAACAGATCTGGAAATCTGAATACCTTTCGGGGGGCTTCGCCCCCGAACCCCCGACGGGGGGCGCTGCCCCCTCGACCCCTGTTCGCTGACCGGGCAGCGGAACCACCGATGCGAGGCCCCGGATAGGTCGCTAGGCGGTTCGGAGAAATCTTGTTGTATAACGCCGCCTTTGCTCCATCATTAATTCTTTATTGCCTATGTCATGTTTGATCATGCTTACTGCATGTCTACAAATACATGTTAGGCCAGCAGAATATGTTGCAGTACGATACAAGCATAGCAATATAATATGGGACAATTAGGACATTGCTAAGTATAAGTAACAACATGATATCATGTTAGGCCAACAAAATATGTTGCAGTACGATACAAGCATAGCAGTATAATATAGGATAATTAGGACAGAGTTAAGTTTAAGTAGCAACAAGATAGTGAGTATATGAATATTAGTGTCATCATTATGTTAAATTTAACTGATTAGCCATATTCAAAAACACAATGTAATCATTGGGCCAATAAACTCGGTTGTCCCTGTTCAAGCTTCTTCGTCTGTCGAAAGATACCCGGGAGGCTCTCCGCGAAGCCTTGAAGGACGCTAAGTCTTTCATCAGCCAGGTCAAGCAGCCTGAAGACGATCTAACAGCATGTTCGCACTGCCATAGTATAGGGAAAATCATCCCCAATATCACATTCACCCAATAATATATGCTGCTTAAGAACAACCGACACAACAAACCGTTGTATTACACGGGGTACGTTGGTGCCATCAAGATGGATCAAATGCAGATCGACCCTGGGTCTTCTCTCAGCATCATCCCTCGAACTCTGCTCCAGACGTTGGGGATACCGATGCATCATCTGACAGCATCCCACACTACAATCAGTGGTTTCAACGCCAGCAAGAGTGAACCATTGGGCAAGATTCGACTGAAGTGTTATATCAGTGATCTCCAAACTAAAGTGACTTATTATATCGTGGATGTGGACGTCAACTACAATATCCTGTTAGGGTGGCCATGGCTACACGAATACATGGTGGTGCCATCTACTCTCCAACTATGTATGAAATACGTATCCACTAACGATATAGTCAGAACGAAGTTTGCTGACGTTGATCCCTTCAGAGGGATTAAAGCCTTTATCACCGACTCCGATCTTTACAAATCAATTCACTTAGACGATGAAGCCAACGATGCCGACGACGAAGCAGAAGCCAAAGCTGAGGCTGACACTGAGGCAGAAATGATAATCAATGCTCCTCTGAAAGTATGACTCAAGGGAAAATCGTCTGAGACACCGTCCCCTATCATAGTCAAGCTTCGCAGGAGGGCACCAACCTCTCTGGACGGAACAATCATTGGAGCCCCTTTGAAGATACGACTCAATGAAAAACCTCCTCGAGTTTCGGCACCTCTCGTGACAAAGCCTTACGGGAAAGCTCCAGTCTCCGGAACACCAGCTGAGGCACCTCTCAAGGTACGGCTTAAGGGCAGACCTCCTCAGTCGTCAGCCCCTTTCACTGCCAAGCTACAAGAGAAGGCCCCAGTATCTCTTTCGGTACAGACTCGAGAGCCAACACGGGTCAAGCTCCCAGTGGACTTTTTTGAGCCGCCCAAGGCTGCTCCAGTACTCACTAACGAAGAACTGGGAGAGTACATATCTGCTAATATCGATGCCCCGTCCCTTGATGACGTAATTCCCCGGGATAAGATCCCATATTTTATCAATAAAAGGGTGTTCTTGAATTATTCTAGTCTTTCACATTGGAATGCCATGTATACTCTAGATAATGCCTTACAGTCGTTGTAAACAGAAATAACAACTGTCAAACATGTAAATCGAGTCGTCATGTACCAAGGAGTCTGTTATGTAGTCCCACCCGAAACCAAGATGAAAAATCTATCATCTTTGGCAAAGTCAAGCATCATCAAGACCCTCCACCGACAGAGCCAGAGCCTAACACCAGTAGGATACAAATATATCGGTATAACGATCGAGCCAAGTACCTCATCCAAAAGATGGGTTACAACCTGAAAAGCGGCCAGGATCTGAACTATGAAAAAGGCCAACGTCTTCCTTTGCGACTCCCTATTCTGAAAGGGAAGCACAGGATTATTACCACCTCACTCGACGGGGGTAGGCTATATCACGCCTCCGACAATCCCAGAGCGTTCAGAAGCAGAAGAGGTCGTACACTCTCACTCGTCTGAAGCTTCAACTTAGGATTCCGATACCAGCATCGGCCTAATCTTCTGTCACGACCCATACCCTAGAGTAAGGGCACGAGAAGTGGGTACATCTAGCCTACGCCACAGTGTCGGCGGTAGAACGTTGTCCTAGGTCAACATCTAACAATATAAAGGTACCTGTACAGTATATACACTCCGAATGGAGATGGCATAGCAAATACAGTCTCAATCACATCTAAGGTAGAGCATGATAAAAGGTAGATAAAACATAAAATCTACAAGAGATACAACAGATAGAAGTCTAAGTGTCTGTCACGACCCGCACCCGCTTTTCGGATACGAGACGTGTCCAAGTCCAGCCTACGTCGCGGTATCGGCGGTAGAACGCTGTCTAGTACATACCATAACATCCTCCACAGATATAATAGACCACAAATACAAATCGTACTCAGCGGTGAAACAAACCAAGGAAACTAGAGTACGATAGATAATGAAATGATAATATCCAAATCAAATGACAAAGAGACTGAAATCCAGAACAGTAAAATATCGTCCATCCAGGAACAAATCCGATCCATCTAAGAAATAAACTAAGACATGCATAAAAGTAAATCTAGATCCCTCTAGAGATCATCCATGGCTCCTGAGTCTCGGTACCAACAAAGTCAGCACTATCCACTGCAGGTCCATAACATGAAGTGCTAGAGATACTCTCCCTCACCTACAACAACGATCCAATCAGGAAAGGAGCAGAGTACAACCATATTGCAATTTAATGTTGTTAGTCCAAAATAAGTTAGAACAAGCGAGAAATCATGAAGGTAAAGAGTATAAAAAGAACTAGCAAGACAAGAACTAACATGATATGAAGTGGCAAAAGTAAACTGGCAAGATGTAAACTAGCAGGATATGAACTGACAAGTTAATGAACTAGATAAAGGAAAAGATAGAAACCAATACATGTGTGTGAAATACCTACAAATACATGAACGGCTGGGCTAATACGGCACATCATACGATGGCTATCGTTCAGTAATGGTACGGCTAACTCATACGTGTGTGTATGACTTAGCTATCGTTCAGTAACGTAATTGGGTTTGTTCACGTATTTATCAAGTATTTCCCCTCCCGACTCTCTAACAATCAAAAACGGTCAATGATACGCTAAGAAGAATATGATAACTACAGTGTCACAATCGTGTCTCAATGGAATATCAAGAAATGATTCAATGGGATATCAAACGAGAAAAACTATGGAGAAAACATTATAATGAACTAAAACATAAATGCAATACTGTACTTGCCTGAATCCTTGCACAAACTGTAGCCACAAGTAGACGATGAAGGAAAAGCCGATCTAGAAGCTGTCAACCTATAGCACACGTCGCACCACGAACAGTGCACGAAAACCACAAATTAATTCTAATGTTCTAGTTCTAAATAGTGGCTAGTTGGGTTACTAAGTTAATAATAATTAATTCTGTAATAATTCACTTAAAAACCTAACTTAACCTAATAATATTCTGAATATATTTAAATATGCAAGTTTGGCCATTAAAAGTCGTGTTTCTCAATTTCGGAAACTATGGCACGCAAATCGAGACGTGCCATTGACTTTTGGTCAAACGCTATGAACTCTTGATTTTGAAAGTGCACATTGGTAGATTTCAGTGCCACGAGTGTGCTGGAATTGACCATGCCGCAAAATCATGCTTTGGTCAAAAGATATCGCCATTATGGCTAATCGTGACCAAAACGGAGATCAAATGATAAGTTCTGAGTTCAACAGAATAAATAAAATATTAAATCAAAGAAATAATTTCTGGGAAAAATATATGTCGAAGGGCTCTGTTTCAGCTTTACGAAACTTCAAAAGGATCGTGATTTCGATTTCTGGTTCTCCCGGAATCTCGAAAACACTGAAATGCGTCATGTTTCGGACAACCGACACTCTACGAATTTTCCAGAAATTCATGTTCATAATATTCGAAAATAAATTACATAGACAGAGAGTTTACCTCAATACGCTTCCAATAAAAAAAAATGGCGCACAAAAACGAGGTCGGGGTTGACGGGAATCACCTCGGGAAGTCGGGGGATTGCCGGAATCAAAACCACAAAAGTCGGCTGCTAATAATCTAGGGTTTTCTCGAAAAACTAAAAGAATTAAATACATATATATAAGAGCAGCTCAGAGCTCGGGTCGGGCGGCTAAAAGCTGCCACGTGTCGCCATCTCCTTCAACCTGCTCATAAGGGTGGACGGCCCGATGGCGAGGATATTTGGAGCCAAGCCGCTCCTGGTCGGCTAATGGAGCCGTGGCTCCAAATAAAGTACAGTCAGCACGTGGCTGACTGACAGGCGGGCCCCGCTCGGTCAGCCCAAGTGGCTGACGCGTGGGCCCCCTTAGCTGACTGTGTAAATATTTACTGAAAACAGTTTATAAATCAATTTAAACCCAATTAACTCCAAATAAATATCTAAAAATTCTAAAAAAATCCTAAAAAATTATAGAAAATATAATTAAACTCCTAGAGCCAGAATAAAAATACTTAGTCTCATATTAATTCCAAATGACCTCATAATAAATATTGGAAGCCTTTAAAATATATAAACCATAATAAATAAATACTTAAATATTGCCAAAAATTATGGAAAAATTCCAGAAAATATAAAATAGTATAATGAGCCCTAGAAAAATATATAGGGTCAATACTTGCTCTTAGGCTACTACAATAAATTCCAGCAGACCTAGGAAATAGGTTTTTCCACTATTTAATAATCAAAATAATTCCAGAAAATTCCTAAAAATTCCTAGAACATTAAATATAAACTATTCAATTAAAAATGAAAAAAAAAAAGTATCACTAAATCATAATTGGGTGGCGGATGCCACATACTATCCCCCTTAAAAATATTTTTGTCCTCAAAAATCAACAGGTCATACTAAGTAACTTCTACAGGCAAACTCTAAAATAATTTCTAGTCTATATCATGTGAAGATGAAAAAAATCTAAGATTACTAATCTAGCATTAACCAAGCATACCTGTTAACTATAACTATGGAAAGCCTGTAAGGAACTGAGTTAACTACATATACCTTAAGGTCGGGTCACCGCTTCAAATGCTTGATCATATCCTTGTTGCTGCAGTCCTCCTTGAGTAGGTGTTTAGCTTTGACGAACAAATGATGTTGGACATTCCTTCACTTGGTGTGTAGCTGATCCGCATGATAAGCATTGTCGTAACCTCTTGCGACAGTGATCAAAATGATGACCTGGCCCTCGACAGTAGGAGCATATAATAATCGGCTGGATCTGATCTTGTTGTTGTAGGAAATGAGGCTGCTGGTGATAGTGCTGGGGTGAAATCTCCTCCGGAATATTGGGACATTTTACCGATCTCGATTGGTTGTTAAGTCCTCCATTTTCGTCTTTATCTCTCTTTTGCTTACGCTTCAATTCTGTTTCTACCGCCTGTGCGATCTTCAAGATCTTCTCGTAAGTTATGGCCTGGCTGGTGGCGATGGCGATGCGAATATCATATGAAAGTCCCTTCCTGAACTTCTTGGCTTTGGCTGCAGGGGTCATGGCGTCTGCAAAGCGGCTGAGGCGGAAGAACTCTGCGGTGTATTCGTCGACGGAGAGGTTGCCTTGTTCCAGGCTCTCGAACTCACTCTCCAACTCTTCATGGGCTGCTTCAGGGAAGAACTTCGTCTTGAATAGCTCCTTGAACTCCTCCCAAGATACGTCTGGCGCAGTGAACCGTGGCTCGTCTCTATACCACGTGTGGGCGATGTCGTAGAGCTGCATGCCGGCATTCTCGACCTTCAGATCTTCTGGAACTCAAGCCCTCCGAATGCTGCGATCTATGTTCTCTAACCACTCATCCGCGTAGAGAATCCCTTCTGTTCCTTTGAATTCTCTGGGCCTAAGGTCCGTAAAATTCTTGGAAGTTCCAGGGCGTGGTTGTGGAGTATCTCTACTCTAGAGAAGCTCTCTCAAGGTATCGCGGAAGTCGTCAGCCTGTCGTGTTTGAGAAGTCATCATCTGCTGGAAGATCCCGAGAAGCGTGACGTTGTCCAGCGGAGGTGGCGGAGGCAGAACATGTGCTGGGTACATGGCAGGTGCTAGATACGTCGCTGGTGCAGGGTGCATGGTAGGTGCTGGATGTGGAACATATGCTGGCTGGAAGGGTGCAGACTGATGGAAGGGTGCTGGTGGAGAAAAGTCATCTCTGCGGAATCTTGAGTATTGCGTTTGAGCCGGGTCTCCCTGGTGAGAAAGCTGGCCTCCCTGCGTTGGCGGGGTCATGTACGAGAAGAATCCTCCTGTAGCCGGTAGGGTGTTCAGGAAAACATTACTCCTGTCTTGAGAATCCATTAGCTGCAATAAAAGAAAACATTAAACGGCAGAAAGATCCAAGCAGGATGCATATCAAGAAAGGTTAAAGTCAAAGGTGGAGATCAATAAGCAAACACGTGGAGGATGTCTTTAAAATCTAATCCTATTTGCAGGCTCGCAGTAGTACGACTAACTTAAGTACTACCACGAGTTCGCAGTCTTTGCGAAAACGGACCTGCATGGGCCACCATAAAAACTTGTCACGATCCGCACCCGCTTTTCGGATACGAGACGTGTCCAAGTCCAGCCTACGCCGCAGTATCGGCGGTAGAACGTTGTCTAGTACATACCATAACATCCTCCACAGATACAATAGACCACAAATACAAATCGTACTCAGCGGTGAAACAAACCAAGGAAACCAGAGTACGATAGATAATGAAATGATAATATCCAAATCAAATGACAAAGAGACTGAAATCCAGAACAGTAAAATATCGTCCATCCATGAATAAATCCGATCCATCTAAGAAATAAACTAAGACATGCATAAAAGTAAATCTAGATCCCTCTAGAGATCATCCATGGCTCCTGAGTCTCGGTACCAACCAAGGTAGCACTATCCACTGCTGGTCCATAACATGAAGTGCTAGAGATACTCTCCCTCACCTACAACAACGATCCAATCAGGAAAGGAGCAGAGTACAACCATATTGCAATTTAATGTTGTTAGTCCAAAATAAGTTAGAACAAGCAAGAAATCATGAAGGTAAAGAGTATAAAAAGAACTAGCAAGACAAGAACTAACATGATATGAAGTGGCAAAAGTAAACTGGCAAGATGTAAACTAGCAGGATATGAACTGACAAGATAATGAACTAGATAAAGGAAAAGATAGAAACCAATACATGTGTGTGAAATACCTACAAATATGTGAACGGCTGGGCTAATATGGCACATCATACGATGGCTATCGTTCAGTAATGGTACGGCTAACTCATACGTGTGTGTATGACTTAGCTATCATTCAGTAACGTAATTGGGTTTGTTCACGCATTTATCAAGTATTTCCCCTCCCGACTCTCTAACAATCAAAAACGGTCAATGATACGCTAAGAAGAATACGATAACTACAGTGTCACAATCGTGTCTCAATGGAATATCAAGAAATGATTCAACGGGATATCAAACGAGAAAAACTATGGAGAAAACATTATAATGAACTAAAACATAAATGCAATACTGTACTTGCCTGAATCCTTGCACAAACTGTAGCCACAAGTAGACGATGAAGGAAAAGCCGATCTAGAAGCTGTCAACCTATAGCACACGTCGTACCACGAACAGTGCACGAAAACTACAAATTAATTCTAATGTTCTAGTTCTAAATAGTGGCTAGTTGGGTTACTAAGTTAATAATAATTAATTCTGTAATAATTCACTTAAAAACCTAACTTAACCTAATAATATTCTGAATATAATTTAAATATGCAAGTTTGGCCATCAAAAGTCGCGTTTCTCAATTTCGGAAACTATGGCACGCAAATCGAGATGTACCGTTGACTTTTGGTCAAACGCTATGAACTCTTAATTTTGAAAGTGCACATTGGTAGACTTCAGTGCCACGAGTGCGCTGGAATTGACCATGCCACAAAATCATGCTTTGGTCAAAAGATATCGCCATTATGGCTAATCATGACCAAAACGGAGATCAAATGATAAGTTCTGAGTTCAACAGAATAAATAAAATATTAAATCAAAGAAATAATTTCTGGGAAAAATATATGTCGAAGGGCTCTGTGTCATCTTTCAGAAACTTCAAACGGATCGTGATTTCGATTTCTGGTTCTCCCGGAATCTCGAAAACACTGAAACGCGTCATGTTTCGGACAACCGACACTCTACGAATTTTCCAGAAATTCATGTTCATAATATTCGAAAATAAATTACATAGACAGAGAGTTTACCTCAATACGCTTCCAATAAAAAAACGGCGCACAAAAACGAGGTCGGGGTTGACGGGAATCACCTCGGGAAGTCGGGGGATTGCCGGAATCAAAACCACAAAAGTCGGCTGCTAATAATCTAGGGTTTTCTCGAAAAACTAAAAGAATTAAATACATATATATAAGAGCAGCTCAGAGCTCGGGTCGGGCGGCTAAAAGCTGCCACGTGTCGCCATCTCCTTCAACCCGTTCGTAAGGGTGGACGGCCCGATGGCGAGGATGTTTGGAGCCAAGCCGCTCCTGGTCGGCTAATGGAGCCGTGGCTCCAAATAAAGTACAGTCAGCACGTGGCTGACTGACAGGCGGGCCCCGCTCGGTCAGCCCAAGTGGCTGACGCGTGGGCCCCCTTAGCTGACTGTGTAAATATTTACTGAAAACAGTTTATAAATCAATTTAAACCCAATTAACTCCAAATAAATATCTAAAAATTCTAAAAAAATCCTAAAAAATTATAGAAAATATAATTAAACTCCTAGAGCCAGAATAAAAATACTTAGTCTCATATTAATTCCAAATGACCTCATAATAAATATTGAAAGCCTTTAAAATATATAAACCATAATAAATAAATACTTAAATATTGCCAAAAATTATGGAAAAATTTCAGAAAATATAAAATAGTATAATGAGCCCTAGAAAAATATATGGGGTCAATACTTGCTCTTAGGCTACCACATAAATTCCAGCAGTCCTAGGAAATAGGTTTTTCCACTATTTAATAATCAAAATAATTCCAAAAAATTTCTAAAAATTCCTAGAACATTAAATATAAACTATTCAATTAAAAATGAAAAAAAAAAGTATCACTAAATCATAATTGGGTGGCGGATGCCACAGTGTCTAAGATACACAAATCCAGAAAACATCTCAAAGCTCAAATACAGTAATCCAAAGAGTAATACAGCTCAAGACAACTAAAAACAAGTAAGAAAAACCCTAGCTATCTATACAACCTCTACTGTGTCTCCTCTAGGATAGCAGGCAACCTCCAAGCTGTCTGTAAAATTTATCAACAGGTCCAGTCAGGACGGGAGCGAGCACAGTACATCTCAACAAGTCATAGCAGGAAAGGAAATATAATCATGCTAGAGAATAAAATACAGGAAACTGAGGAATAGCATAATATAAAAAAGAGACTGTAAGTAAATATCTACAATATATAAAAGAGAGACAGTGCTAGTGATTCAGAGAACAAGATAAATATGTGAATGGCTAGGGACTGATTCATAATTACACTACAAAATTGATTCATGATTACACTACTTAGAATTATCCACATGTTCATTTATACTCCTCCATCCCCAATCAATACACAAGGATCCAGTCAAGTTACGTTAAGATTCATGATTAAACTACATTGCCCATAAAGGATGATTCATGAATTGATTCGTGAAGGCTCGGTGATCATGAGAGTATATGAGTCACTAGCTGATTCCCGAAGATTCATGATAATAGAAGCAGGAGATACATGATGTAAGTGAAACACACGAGACAAGAGTATCTGATGCACCCGAGAGGGATAACATCTCATGAGGGGATCCATATAGTACTAATCCATGTTACCAACGTGTCAGCATCAAGTAAAATAATCTAAAGTAGTAAATATAATCCTAAATAAGATATGAAATGATCATAGAATGTACTCACCTGATACCCTGAACAGCTGATATAAAAAGATGGTCAACTGGAGTCACAGAGTCCTAGTTATAGCAACACAGGTTATAAAGAGTTCAATTTATATGGTAATTGAAATTATAACACAATTTACATGATTCTAAGTCAATCTAGGTCAAAGTCAACTCTTGGTCAACTTTAGTCAACTATAAAGTCAAACTAGCTAGGGTTGAGTCAACAATGGTCAACTAGTCTAGGTTAGTCAATTCTAGGTCTAAACAAACTAAGTATATGCAAATCAAGTATCCAAGATAGCTACTAACTCATAGCCTAAGTCACTTGCTAAACCAAGCACAAAACTAAACCATAAGCTAACAAGACACAAACTTAGTCATATAATATATATATATATATATATATATATATATATATATATATATATATATATATATATATATATATATATATATATATATTATTCACATTCACATATTCATATACATAGATATATATAGGAAAGCTATATATAGGCACATACATATATATAGAGAGAGAAAGAGAGGTAAAAGAGTAAGTGAGTATGTGTGTGTTTGGCATGTGTGTGAAAGGATATGTGTTAATGTTCTCAGATTTAGTGATATGTAGGTGTATGTGACATGGGATACATGGTGTCAAAGGGTGTATGAATGCATGTGTGTAAAAGGTTATAGGTTAACTCAATTTATAGAAATGCATACATGCATACTTACATTGTATACATGCAGTCCTACATATCATATATGCATACTTGCATTCATTCATGCACCTATACATACATACATATTTGAATATATTATATACTTGCATATATTATATTCATATATGCATACTCTACATTATATTACATTCATTCCTGCATACACGCATACATACATATTATGTATATTACATTACATGATACATACATGTATACTTGTATTACATTATATTTACATTCATGCATATTAGATACTTGTATTTATATTAACATATTGCATACATTCATTTCATTCGTGCATCTATGCATTACCTACATCTTTTATACATATGCATACATTATATATTCATATCATTTCATACATTAACATAGAGGAATATAAATATGCACATATCATATATTTTATACCTTGCATTACCTTACATATCATGTTATATATTATCATTCATTCCTTTCATATATTACATTATCTTTAAGTTGAATACATCATATATGGATACAATACATTATCTTGCATGCTTGCATTTATATATTACATTCTATATTACTTATATACATGTATTTCCTCCATTCATTCATGCTTGCATCATATACTCTACATTACCATACATGTTATCATAATATATTATATTATAATATTTATACATTATGTATTCATATCTATCATTACCTATATACCTTGCATTCATATCTAGCATTCATTATATACTTTCATGCATACATTGTATATCATTCTTTCATTCATGCATTTATGCATTACTTACATACATTACATTAATTGCATTCCTACATGCTTGCATTCAACCACATATATACATTAATGTAAAGAGGATATATATCATATATATATCATTTTATTCATCTAACATATCATGTATTATATACTCTATATTCATTTAATATCCATACCACATAGGCTCATAGGTTACACAAAATGCATATATCGTATAGTCACTCTTCTACTTAAAACTAATACTGTACCAATTGGGCCTTCACTAAATTCTAGAATTAAAGTATGTTGTATCCCTTCGTGTTAGCTTTTCGAAACTTTAAACGGATCGCATTTTCGTTTCCGGAAGCTCCCGAAATCGCAAAAATATCGAAACACGTTTGTCTTTCGTACAGCTGACACTCAAATAATTTTACAGAAAGTTTCAGAACGAATTTGGCTTATTAAGATATATATTTGGAAATCTAACTTCGATACGGTTCTTTTAAAAAAAATAGAAGATAAATCGGAGTTCTAAGCTAAAAGTTATGACATTTCTAAGTTGCTTTGGCAACTAAAAATGCGGATAAAAATTATGACAAATTTGGGTTGACCAAGATACTTGGATACAAATATAGGTATCCAAATGAAACTTATTCTAACCATCCTAACTAAGATCAATCCACTCTCTAACCATTCTAAAACCGAATTTAAATATCTATTTAAACTATTATTATACATACATACATATGGGGTGTCCTAATTTGGGATCTATCAAGTAGGACACAAGACACACCTATAACATCCTCAAATGGACTCCAAATGGTCTCAAAATTGAATCTAAAGGGGACACATGCATGGGGGTGGATCCTTTGGATTCAAAACTAATTAATATACAAAGAAAATCAAGTTAGAGGATAGATTTTACCTATTGGGAGTGGAATCCCAATAAAAATCTTTAGGACACGGCTCCGATACGAAGATCTATCCAAAAGGACACCTCCCTTTGCACCTTGCCCAAATTCTTGGATAGAATCCTTCCTTGATGGTGTGGGATGGATTAGGAGAAGTTTGGATGGAGGAATGTGAGGGAAAGGAAATCAAATCAAAGAGGAAAGCTCTCTAATTTGGGGAAGAACACTTAGGGTTCTATGTAGAGGTAAAAAGAGGCAAGGATTTTCTTAAGAATTTTTTATAGGAAGGGGGAGGGGGCACTTGATGGATGGTCATTAGATAAATTAGGGTTAATTTTACATGTAGATGAGTGGCTAGGAGTTGTCCACCCAATTATAAGCCTTCCTATTGGTTCAACTAGTCATAAGGCTTTCTTTTTCACAAATATCATAAGGGGTAAATATCCTACTATGAAATATCTAGATATTGTTAATCTAACTTAACCATTAAGTCTCTAACCTTCTAACTAAACCTCCATGAGCATCATTAACATCTAGGTTTAGTCAAAACTAGGTTAGTCTCTAACAATTCAATTAGTACAATACTAATTAATCAAAATTCAATTTCATTAATAAGTCAAAAATGACCAAAATACCCTTAGGCTAAAAAGTCACAATTAGTCATCCTAATCACATGGTTAGGCTCCCTTGGTCATGGTTAGTCTCTAAGCTTAGCAAAACTAGAGTTTAACTAGTTAACCATCAAAATCACAATTCAACATTTTAAATAGGTTTGAATAATTAAAAATCATCAAAAATCATAACATGGTTTAAATATCATTATTAAATGATTATAATTACAAAATTTTAAAATTATCCTCATTTTAGAAAAGTGGGTGTTACAAGTCTACCCTCCTTAGAAGAATTTTGTCCTCGAAATTAAGATGGTCATACTTCTTCTAGAGTCTCGTCCCCAACAATCATGGTCTCAGAACTTACCTAAATCATACGATTAAAAAGGACGACATACAGGGTCATGACATATGGTGGTAGTGAAAGTCTCATCTAGGTATACTAGTCATGCTAACCAAACGGTCATAGGGTATCAAGCATACAAGCAATCAGGGGTGTTAAACTGGAAAAGATACAGAAATAACAAATCATCAAAACTGTAAGGCAGTCTACCATCCTATATGAAAACTGGTACTTATCAAAAAATAAAATAAAGATAACTACCAATTATCTATAAAGGGGTACAGAAAAAATCAAAATAAAAAGTTAAAGAATGAAAGTCAATTGCATTGAAATCCAATCACAATATATAGGATTCTTTTAATCCTATTAAGACTAAATTGTAAGTTCTAAAGGTTATGTGGTTACGTGTGTGTATGGGTGTATGTGGACATGTCCATATGGTTAGATAGTAGGCATGTGTGTATGTGAAATATACATGAAAGTGTATAGGAGGATTTGGATTTCAAAACAATAGCTATCAAGTTACACTACTCATGGCATATTGGTTAAACAATCTACAATACACAACCTATTTACTCATAACATGCATGGCCATATATATATATATATATATATATATATATATATATATATATATATATATATATATATATATATATATATATATATATATATATATATATAAAGAGGTAGAGATTTAGTTATGTATCTATATACATTATAACATGTATGCAGAAACTCTATATATATCTATATAGATATATGAACATAATATAGAGATGAAGGGTTATGTTTACATGGCAGTGTATACTATGTTAGAGTGTGTGTGTCATTGTACAGGGTTATAGCTTTAGTATTGAAAGGTTAAACCTAGTTTTAGTTCAGCATTTACATATAAAATCTGAAAATAAGCTAATATTTAAACAAGTGTAATATTAACATAATACAGTTTCAGATTTTAGGGATTTGAAACATCACAACCAAACTCAATGATCCCAACACAACCTAACATGATAGAGATGAAACCCTAACATACTATCCATACGTTCAGCTATGCATACAGTTCAATATTACATACTAAATCTGAAATTGAACTAAACATTTGAAATCAATGTAAAAATGTTAACATGTATTCAGTTTCAGGATTTTAGAAAAATTCGAACATCAAACCAACACAATGTTCATCACAACCACAACCTAACATGTAAGAGTATGAAACCTAACATTATATCCATTTATACAACAATATATACAGCTCAAAATATTACATCTAAAAACTACAAATTGAACTAATCACTTAGAATCCAGTATTAAGGGTTAATATGCACACAGTCTCAGATTTGACAAGTTCAAACACAAAACTCAACCAATTTCTTTAAGAATTGAAACCTTGTATATAACATACATGTGCAGTGATGTAAATAAAACTAATAACATAAAATTTATATTTAAATTATAAATTTAAACTGGAAAAAGCAGAGAACCAGTCTCTGATACTGTACTGTATCAGAAATATTGGGGTTTTGAGAATTTAAACATCAAAAACATAATAATATGCATTTAGATAGGTTGGTAATCAAAGTGTAGCATGCATACGTGTCAGGCAAAGTGTCCCAATATATATATATATATATATATATATATATATATATATATATATATATATATATATATATATATATTCTCATGTCCCAATATAAAAATTAAATTCCATATCAAGACCAACATTTAGATTCCTACCAAGATTGCAAAGTAGGTGATTGATGTAATCAAGACAGTTTTTTATTATTATTATTTAATACAAGAATAATAGCAAGAAGGAAATAACGATAAAATCTGTTCTGCTTATCTGTTTAAAAGAGGGAACCATTTTGATACCAGGACTATAATATCAAATCCAAAATAAGGTCTAGCAAAAATCATCGATTCATTGTATTATGAAGAAATTCATAGCAAAAGTTACACAAAGGTTTATAATAACAGCTAAAGCTACTCCTACTCATACTCCTAAGTTAAATAATGAGAAGCAAAACAAAAACAACCAATAATTCTTTTTCTGAAAGACTGAACAAAAGTAGAGAAAATATATTCAAAAACATTTAAGGTACAATCTGATAATCATATGCGTCTATCCAAATCATGGTACTCTAAATCCTCGTCATACTAGTAAGCAAGGCTACGATAATCACAGAGTCCTCGACTAAGGCACATACCTCTAGAATCATGGTATTTAAAATTTTTGCGATGCCGCTAGCTTGGCTGCAAAAACCTTAAATTCCCACATCCGAGAAATATATCCAAAATCAGACTATATGTCCTCATAATGCTGGCTAATGTGACTGTAGAATACCAGATTCCATAACTGAGACGACCTAGCCCATATAATTTTATCTTAACAAAAAAAATTAAATCAACAATGGATACCAAAAATTAAATTCATTAACTAACCAAGAAAGGTAAATATAAACTGCTAGAATTAACTTTCGAGATATTTTATAATGAGATTCTCAAGGGTCATCCCAGGAATCTCTCAAGGAATCCTAACTGTGATTGAGTACCTACAAAAATACATCCTAATCCTGCTACAGGCTGTAGTGATACTCTAGTTCGAATATCACTACACAAACTCGACCTGCATGGGCCACCACTAAAAACGTGTCATGACCCGACCCTAGAGTAAGGACACGAGAAGTGGGTACTTCCAGCCTACGCCGCAGTGTCGGCGGTAGAACGTTGTCCTAGGTCAACATCTAACAATATAAAGGTACCTGTACAGTATATACATTCCGAATGGAGATGGCATAACAAATACAGTCTCAATCACATCTAAGGTAGAGCATGATAAAAGGTAGATAAAACATGAAATCCACAAGAGATACAACAGATAGAAGTCTAAGTGTCCAAGATACACAAACCCAGAAAATATCTCAAAGCTCAAATACAGTAATCCAAAGAGTAATACAGCTCAAGAAAACTAAAAACAAGTAAGAAAAACCCTAGCTATCTGTACAACCTCTACTGTGTCTCATCTAGGCTAGCAGGCAACCTCCAAGCTATCTGTAAAATTTATCAACAAGTCCAGTCAGGACACTACACCAAAATGGTAAATTAGGAACACTAGGCATTTTTTAATTTGGAACACTTATTTTCTGTGCCTATGTTTTGGAACGGAACAAAAGCGTTCCGAATAAAAAAAGCGTTCCTAATATGTTTTATTTTTAATTTAATTTTAATTTTTTATTTAGATATGCTTATACCGTTCTAAATTTTTTTCCTGTTTATGCACGTATGTGCATTTCACATGATTGTTGATGAAAGCGTCAAGCTAACAAAACATTCCATCTTCTTCTTTAAAGCAATTTGTGTGGTGCAATAAGACTTTCCAAAGATTTAACTGAAGGCTTTTGGTCACTTTCTTCTTCCCGTCACTTCTACGTCTCCCCCTATGACCACAAAACCCTAATCCCTAAATATCTCCCTTACTTTTGCTTGCTCTCCAACCAAACCAAACACACACCATGTCGAAGGTCTACGGGATCGGCACCTACGACTTCCGTTGCCACCGCGACGCCGAGGACCCCTCCAATGTCTCCCCAGCCCCGCCGTCGTACAAGCCACCTGAAATCCTCCCCTCTGCCGCCCTTCCTACCTCCATCTCCCTCCATAAGATCCTACATGATCGCCTCACCGCCATTGCCGACGCCAACTGGAAGAAGAAGAAGAAGTCGGCCTCCTCCGTAGATGCTGATGACGAGGCCTCGGCTCGGGAGTTCGATCCGGAGCTCGTCCAGAAGATCTACGATGAGGAATTGCTCCTTTCCGGGGAGGGCAAGAACGTCCCCTTACATAGGGTGATGGTAACAAAAGCTTAAGGTTTTGTGTTATATTTATCAGCTTGAGGTTTTTTTTATTTTATAGTGTTTGCAGAAATGCCTATGTAGTTGTATAGTAAGGTTTTTTTTCTTGCACATTCTCTCTATGGAAATTTATAACTAGTACCACATTGATTACCATTGATATATCACTTACTCCATATGAAAATAAGATAATATTGACATGTGACATACTTTGATACTTTGGAGTGTCCATTTCGTGTCTTACATGTGGTTCGAAACATACATGATATCTATTTTAGAATGTCAATGATTTCTAAATGATTCATTGTTCTTTTTCCCCTTGTACAGAGCAAGATCAAGCATTTAAAAGGTACAGTCTTACATTTTATATCCTTCTTATTGATCTCGTCAGTCCAGTATCAAAATATCAAGCAATCAACTCAAACTTGCAAGGTGATCGAGTCTATCAATCTAAATGCAAGCATTAATTATACAGTAACTTACTCTTCTTTGATTTTTTTTATCATTTATAGCTTTAATCCATTGTTTGGTGGAAAGTTCACTTAACTTATTATTTGTGAATCTTTAAGTGAACTCAAAGCATTGAGTTGGAAATTTTGTTCCTTCTCTTTTTTCTTGAGCAACAAAGTACAGAGTTAACAAATCCTTCCACAAAACCTGCCAACCTTCTAAAAGGTCAATAGAAAATGACCTTTTACCTTGTAAGTGGCCAAAGAGTTTCTAAATATGTTGTATATTGGAGATTGGTTATTTATTGACATTGATTTGAATTGTTGTTTTGAATGATGTTAATTATTGAGCTAAATTTTAGGGGGCTATCTAACAAAGATAATTTTAGATATTTATAATTTTGTAGAAAATAGTAATATTATTTTTTTTTTTCATGGGAACTGCTATATTATAGTTCCATCTTGAAAGTATTACCGACTCTATTCCATGTCGTGATAATTCTGCATCAAGGATTTACAGAGATGAATCTGAACATTGGAGATGGTAAGAGAGACTTACCATTTCATCTGTTACGGTATTAACTTGTATAGAAAATATACTAAGAAGCGAATGGTTCATATTTCAAATTGGTAATGTGTATGGTTTATAAGAATCGATATATTATAGCTAGTAAGAGGCTTAGGTACATTGGCCTGAATTCTATTCCGAAATAGAAAGTGTAACCCATGACTCTATCAATCCACATACCAATACCAACCTAAATAAAAAGATTGCAACTTTATCAACATGAGAAGAATTTCCATGTATAGAATATATTTTATACCTTGCATTTCATGTCACGACCCGATCCCAATATTCTGGGTCTAGTCGGATCATGCCCAGCCTGCACCGTTGTTGAGACGGCGGCAGTAATATTGTACCAATTGGGCCTTCACTAAATTATAGGATTAAAATATGTTGTATAGTCACTCTTCTACTTAAAACTAATATTGTACCAATTGGGCCTTCACTAAATTATAGGATTAAAGTATGTTGTAGACCTTCGTATTAGATTTCCGAAACTTTAAACGGATCGCATTTTCGTTTCCGGAAGCTCCCGAAATCGCAAAAATACCGAAACACGTTTGTCTTTCGTACAGCTGACACTCAAATAATTTTACAGAAAGTTTCAGAATAAATTTGGCTTATTAAGATATATATTTGGAAAGCTAACTTCGATACGGTTCTTTTAAAAAATGGAAGATAAATCAGAGTTCTAAGATAAAAGTTATGATATTTCTAAGTTGCTTTGGCAACTAAAAACGTGGATAAAAATTATGACGAATTTGGGTTGATCAAGATACTTGGATACAAACATAGGTATCCAAATAAAACTTATTCTAACCATCCTAACTAAGACCAATCCACTTTCTAACCATTCTAAAACTGAATTTAAATATCTATTTAAACTATTATTATACATACATACACATGGGGTGTCCTAATTTGGGATCTATCAAGTAGGACACAAGACACACCTATAACATCCTCAAATGGACTCCAAATGGTCTCAAAATTGAATCTAAAGGGGACACATGCATGGAGGTGGATCCTTTGGATTCAAAACTAATTAATATACAAAGGAAATCAAGTTAGAGGATAGGTTTTACCTATTGGGAGTGGAATCCCAATAAAAATCTTTAGGACACGGCTCCGATACAAAGATCTATCTAAAAGGACACCTCCCTTTGCACCTTGCCTAAATTCTTGGATAGAATCCTTCCTTGATGGTGTGGGATGGATTAGAAGAAGTTTGGATGGAGGAATGTGAGGGAAAGGAAATCAAATCAAAGGGGGAAGCTCTCTAATTTGGGGAAGAACACTTAGGGTTCTATGTAGAGGTAAAAAGAGGCAAGGATTTTCTTAAGAATTCTTTATAGGAAGGGGGAGGGGGCACTTGATGGCTGGTCATTAGATGAATTAGGGTTAATTTTACATGTAGATGAGTGGCTAGGAGTTGTCCACCCAATTCTAAGCCTTCCTATTGGTTCAACTAGTCATAAGGCTTTCTTTTTCACAAATATCCTAAGGGGTAAATATCCTACTATGAAATATCTAGATATTGTTAATCTAACTTAACCATTAAGTCTCTAACCTTCTAACTAAACCTCCATGAGTATCATTAACATCTAGGTTTAGTCAAAACTAGGTTAGTCTCTAATAATTCAATTAGCACAATACTAATTAATCAAAATTCATTTTCATTAATAAGTCAAAAATGACCAAAATACCTTAGGCTAAAAAGTCACAATTAGTCATCCTAATCACATGGTTAGGCTCCTTTGGTCATAGTTAGTCTCTAAGCTTAGCAAAACTAGGGTTTAACTAGTTAACCATCAAAATCACGATTCAACATTTTAAATAGTTTTAAATAATTAAAAATTACCAAAAATCATAACATGGTTTAAATATCATTATTAAATGATTATAATTACAAAATTTCAAAATTACCCTCATTTTAGAAAAGTGGGTGTCACATCTTCAAGAAGGTATTGTCAGCCAACATGACATCCGCACATCCTTTAGAAGACGAAGACGACGATCAAACAGTAGAGTTCTTCGAAGATGAACCCTGGGCTCAACGCCTAGGTGCATAATGGAAATCTCGCTTCGAACTACGAGAACCCCCTACTGAGGACAAAGTCGAGCAGATCAACCTCGGGGGTTGATCTTCATCCAAACCTATCTTCATTAGTAAAAGATTGGCAGGGAAGGACCGAGAATCCTTGGTCCAACTGGTCAAAGAATATATCGACGTCTTTGCCTGGAGCTATGAAGACATGCCCAATTTAGATCCACAAGTCGCAATACACAAGCTTAACATCTTACCTAATGTTAAGCCTGTTAAGCAGCAACAACAACGCTTTCGTCCTAACATCATGGACGCCATTAAAAAAGAAGTCGATAAACTCTTGGACAGCAAATTTATTCACGAGGAACAACACCCCGACCGGGTAGCCAATATAGTTCCCGTTACTAAAAAGAATAGGAAGATTCGAGTCTGCATCGACATCCGGGACCTCAACTCCGCCTTCCCAAAAGACAAATTTTTACTCCCAATCACCAACGTAATGATCTATAACACATGTGGCTTCGAATGCATGTCCTTCATGGATGGGTATTCAGGCTACAATCAGATCAAGATGTTCCCAGACGACGAGAAACATATGTCATTTAGGACTCCAACGGGGGGTTTACTGCTACACAGTGATGCCCTTCGGCTTGAAGAATACAGGTGCCATATACCAGCGAGCTATGAGCACCATCTTCCGCCAACACCTCTGCAAGATAGTCGAATGCTACGTTGATGACATCGCTATCAAGAGCCATCTACGAGGTGATCACCTACAAGATCTGAAGACAGTCTTCGATCTTATGCGAGTGCATCAGCTCAAAATAAACCTCGCTAAATTCTTCCTTGGGGTTTCCAGTGGTAAGTTCTTGGGCTTCATCATCTCTGCAAAAGGCATCCATGTTGACCCCGAGAAGACCAAAGCCATCCTTGACATGGAGCCTCCGAAGAACATTAGAGAACTTCGAGGTCTACAAGAACGTCTTGCATACATCCGAAGGTTTATCGCAAACTTTTTCGAAAAATGCCAGCCCTTCACCAAACTCATGAAGAAGGGAGTCTCCTATGTCTGGACGGAGGAATGTCAGAAGGCATTTGACGACATCAAAACTTATCTCACAAGTCTCCCAGTCCTGGTGGCACCCGTCGCAGGCAAACCACCAAACGACAGGCCATCAGCCTGTCACCCTTCAATTCTCCTCTGAGCATACTCCACCAGACTGTGACAATCCAGGTCCCGAGCATAATTGATTGTCAGAGGTACTTCTAGATATTTCACCGAAAGATTGCTTCTATCAACTCCCAAAGCTTCCGCTAGTTCCTCCTTCAGAGAGCATAGGGAGCTGAAGTAGACACGACTCTTCTCTCGGTTTATTTGGAACCCAGTAAGAGTTTTCATTTCTCCCTTAATCCCAGAGATCGTGGTCATTCCTCCCATAGAGGGGTGGAGGAAGACCAGAAGGTCATCAGCATATATGAGATGAGTAACGGGGGGCTCGATCCTCCTGAACAACGGGACCAGTCTCCCACTGTGAACTGCCTTATCCATCAGGCAGGTAAAGTACTCCATGACAAGTGTGAACAAGTAAGGAGACATGGGGTCGCCTTGCCGAAGTCCTCAGTTCCTGCAAAAAAATCCATACGGAGTACCCTGGATGAGTACAGAGAAGGTAGGGGTCGAGATGCACTCCCTAATCCTCCCAAATCCACCGATCAGCAGGCAGACCGGGATCAATGACTACAGAACTGATACTCTCACCCATCTTCGCAGTATAACGATATGACTCAGGCCTCTACTCTCCATCATGGATAATGCGTCGACAAGTCAGCTCCCGACTGTCCTCCTGATTCGACGGAGCTTCCCTGATTTCTAATAGAGATTGTCGAACTATCTAAGGATCCCGCCAGAGGTCCGTGCCAGACCCATCCTTCATGACCCTCCTGATAGCAGATTGGAGAACTTCCCTGTGTCTCAAGACAATCTTGAAGGAGACTGAATGTTTGTTAGTAGAACAAGTCCAGAAGTTGTCCTGTTTCACATATCTGCTATGCATCCAGTCAGCCCAGAGGTACCCTCGATTGATGAATCTCCATGCCAGCTTCAGCGTAGAGGCCTCCCTGATCTCCAACAATGACCTCAACCCCACTCCTCCCTCCTTCCTGGGTCTACGGAGCTGTTCCCAGAAGATCGCCTGCATACCACCCCTCCATATGAAGTCGGCACACATTCGCTCTACTTTCTTGATAGTGGCAATAGGGAGAAGAATGGATTGCAGCCAGAAATGGGCCACAGCCGATATCACCGATCTAACCAGTTCAATACGTCCTCCAAAAGATAAACCAGCGGCTTGCCAGCCTTCAACCCTCCGCTGGACGTACTCCACCAGACTGTGACAGTCCTGATCCCGCGTATAGTTGACTGTGAGAGGAACCCCTAAATGCTTTACCGGAAGCTCACTCCTCTCAACTCCCAGCGCATCGGTCCGCTCCTCCTTCTGGGGGCAGAGGGAGCTGAAATACACCCTGCTCTTCTCTCTGTTCATCTGAAGGCCTGAGAGGGACTCCAGCTCTCCCATAATTTTGGCAATCGTATGCATACCCTCAATAGATGGCTGGATGAACACCAAGAGATTATCTGCATAGATAAGATGGATAACTGGGGGGACAACCCGCCTGAACAATGGAACCAGTCTCCCCCGATGCACTGCTATATCCATCAAGCATGTGAAGTATTCCATAACAAGCGTGAATAGGTAAGGGGACAGAGGATCACCTTGCCTAAGCCTACGGTTGCTCTGGAAATACCCATATGGGTTGTCCTGGATAAGGACAGAGAAAGTGGGAAATGTGATACACTCCCGGATCCTAGCAACCCAACGGTCCTCGAAACTCATAGCAGTCATCAGATGACAGAGGAAATTCCTATTGACCATGCCATAGGCCTTCCTCAGATCCAACTTCACACAAGCTTTCTTCCCGCCAGGTTTACTGAATCCCCTCACCATCTCATACGCCAGAAGACTGCGCTCCGCGATCGACCTTCCCTTGATGAAAGTCGCCTGGTTCGGAGAGACTAAGTCCTGCATGATCTCCTCCATCCGTCGACACATAAGGTGTGTAATTATCTTGTAAAGATAATTACAGCATACAATAGGCCTAAAATTCGCCAACGATGTCGCTCCCTCCTTTGGCACAAGTGTCAGGAAGGTGTGGTTCAGCTCCTTCAACAGTTTCTCATTGAAGAAGAACTCTTGAACCACCTCAAGGACCTGATACTTCAGAGCATCGTAGTGGCATTTGTAGAACCCACTGCTAAACCCATCCGGCCCAGGTGCCTTGTTGGAATCTGCCGTCTTGACAATAGATTCCACATCCTCCAGAGTAACTGGGACAAGTAGAAGGCTATTCCCATACGGAGTCACTACACTCTTCATAACTATATCTGGGAACACATACAGGTAGTCAGTCTGGAAATATAACTCGGAGTAGTAC
Organism: Iris pallida; assembly: GCA_029216955.1. Lineage (NCBI taxonomy): Eukaryota > Viridiplantae > Streptophyta > Magnoliopsida > Asparagales > Iridaceae > Iris > Iris pallida. The sequence goes on along the minus strand of JANAVB010022596.1, from coordinate 10,812,122 downwards.
CTGACTGCCTCGCCTTGTATCTTAGCCGGCTCTCCTACCAGATTGTCATCCACATCAAGAAGCTGGAAAATATGGTTCATATGCTGTCTGGTCCGGATGACGTCATAGAAGAACTTGGAACATCGGCCACCATTCTTAAGCCAGGAGCATTTAGCACGCTGGGCCGTGCTAATCTCCTTCTGCAGACGCAAGATGTTGACTTCTCCGATCAGCTTCTCTCTCGTCGCCAGGTCACCGTTCAGCATATCGGATTGCATATCCAGCTGGATGGTCCGAAGCTCCGCCTCCTTATTTTCTAATATAGACTTGGGCAGACCCTTCATCCAGCTCCGTAAAGCCTTCTTCGTAGCCTTGAGCCGATGCACCATACGATACTAGGCCGTCTCCTCCTGATGGCTAGTGAGCCCTTCCGTAACAGCCTCCAAGTAACCCTTCGAAAGATACCAGCTGTTGTTGTACCTGAAGGGACGAGACTTCACGGGAGGCCGAATAGTGAAGCCGATCCTGATAGGGGAATGATCACTCGTCCCAGCGGCCAGACCCTCAGCCGACGAATTAGGGAAATGCCTGAACCATTCCCCGTTGCCTAGGGCTCTATCCAGCTGGCAAGTAACTCTGTTACGGATTGCTTTGTTATGCCAAGTCCATAAGAACCCGAGCGAGACAGCCCCTTGAGCCCCGCCTGGAGAAGACATCTCTGAAAGTCATAAAGTATCAGATCAGGAACTGGTCTGCCTCCCATCTTCTTCTCTCTGTGAAGCAAGGCATTGAAGTCGTCCACCAAAAGAAATGGCAGGTGCGAGGCATCAGCAGCAGCAGCTACCCTGGAAATGTCGCTCCATAAGGTCTTCCACCGCCGTCTGTCGTTGTGTCCATACACCGCACTTAGTAAGAACCGAAAGCCACCCTTATTAGTGAAGAAGACGGCTATCAACTGCTCCATCATTAAGATCAAGTCTCAATCCCAAGACTTTGCATTCCATCTGACCCAGATCCGAGCCATGTTACAGATGGCCAAGTTGTGGAGTTGAGCCCAGTGAGATGGGGTCCGACAGGTAAGAGTCTTCTTCCCTTTAATCTTGGTCTCCAGCAGGATAGAGATGTCGCACCTCTCTCTGTGCAAGACCGCACAAATCTTCCTCTATCTCCTTAACGAACACGCCCCCCTCATATTCCAGGCGATGACCGCCATTAAATATTACTGGAAAGGGTCCCCTGGACACCACCTGGACTGGTAATTGGGGGCAGTACCACATTTGTCGCTGTCATATCCTCCTCCCTCTCTGCGGAGGGATAAAACTGTGGAGCTGTCTGGGAGATCACAAGCGCCCATGCCGGGTTCTCCACACAGAGCGCCTCATTAGGAAGGCTCTCACGTAGTGGTCCAGCTCGTCTCTTCCTACTGTATACTTGCTCCTCAGAATGCCCGCCAACGCCCCTCTTCTCTCTCTCCAAGGCCGCCATGTCTCTAGGAACCATACTCCTCTGTGCCGAGAAGGTGATCATAGTCCCACTAGGAGAGATCGGCTGAGACGGGATAGTGAGACTCAGTCCCCCGGCCTCCTCCCCTGATCTGTCACCTTCCTGTATATAATCCTCCGTTTTACCTTCCCCCGAAAGAGGCTCCCTCACCGGAGATGGGCCCGGCACCTCAATAGGGGGCGTAATCGACCCCGACTGTGCTCCTCTGGACGGGCATGTGCTCTCTAGATGCCCAAAACAAGCATACTTCGAACACGCAGGGGAAACCCATTCATGCACTACCTTCTGGGTTAGAACCTCTCCAGAAGGCACCTCGTACTCTAGTAGACTCGGTAACTCTCCGCCAGCTCGAATCTCGACAAAAATCCGAGCATACATCAACCTCGATCAAATGGATGTAGCTTCATCAGCCTTGATCGGGGTACCGACCAAACTGGCCAGTCTCATCAACAGAGGGATGCTCCAAAATCGAACGGAGAACTCCGGGAAGCGAATCCAAACGGGGATGGCATTTAGGACTTCCCGTTCACATCTCAGATCTGGGGTCCACTCCTTCAGAATGATCAGCCTGCCATCAAACGTCTACGGTCCACCTTACAGAATTCTGGTGACATCTTCAGCGAGCCCAAACTTCACATAGAATCTATTTTCTCTAGCAAAGAACTCCATGCTGCCTTTCGGTTGCCAGACTCGTGCCGCATATCCCCAGATCTGTCCGTAAACGGCTTACTCCCCAGAACGTACAGGACCAGCGTGTTCTCTCAGAAGGCAGACACCTTCTCAATCTTCTCAGCCGGGAACGAAGTCCGGAATCCGCTTCCTACCTTCTTTGGCGGAACATACTCCATAGATGTTGGGCTTTTCGTCCCTACCGGTTTACAGACATCTGCCCAGGAACGTTCCGCTGGCCGGGTAGCCATTCCCTGGCCGACTCCAATTTCAGGGCTGGATGCCCCAGTTGTTAGGGTTATATACTAAAAGTATCACTTTTGTAGTAACCTTATTTCCTTAAATTTTGAATGAGAATCATATGGGCAAATGTCTGCATATTGTATTTATTGCAAGTGTTAATGCAAATTTCTGATATTCTATATTGTAGATAATATGGTGTGTGGTGTCACACAGAAGATCATATTATCAGTTTCCTATGGAGTATATAAATAGTTCACAACCTAGATGGACTTGGACAATCTATTGGAAAGGTTGTAGTATAATCTGGTATTAGTCTATCTTGACTATAGGTTTACACTAGTACACTTTGTGTGTATTGAACAGGACCACTTGAGGTTGTTCTCTTTGTACTGACTACATAAGAGAACAAACACCTCTGTTATTATGGATGCTTGTGCTCTTAATTCGGATATAATAACGGACATGTATATGCAGTATGCATTACTTTGACTCATAAAAGAGTGAGATTCATTATGGATCAACAACCTCTATGAATTGGGTAATAACATTGTATGTATGATGGGCTGTTGATTATAAATGGAATCCATGTCCCGATACATCGGGTTGATGATGTCCTCTTAAGGAGCTCATAAGGATTGTCATGTAAACCCTGCAGGTGGATTATATCTGACATGACAAATAAAGTTGAGCGGTACTACTTAAGGATAAAAGATGTCGAATCAATATAGTTGTCAGTAACTTAATTTGATCGACGGACATACGATATCTTAACATGGGGAGCCAAACGAGCATATAATAAAAGGAGCCCACAAATAATTTGGGATTAGGGAGGTAGTGCAACAATAGCTCATTAGTGGACCGAGCTATTGTTAATGGGCCTGGATTGTGTGTTCGGGCTGAACACGGGATATCCAGATCCGTTAGGAGGCCTAACCCTAATTTCTCCTCATGGTCCCTGCCGTAGCCTATATATATCCTCTATTCTCTGGCCGCCAAATTACTGATCAGAAATCTAAAATTTTCTCTAAATTCGTGATTCACGTAAGGAGAGAAAGAGTGGGCTGCCAAGGAGAAGAAAAGGTTGGGAGATCGTCGTCCACACGACGTCCAACTCGAGGAAGGAATACGTGCAGAAGATCTTGGGGTCGTCCGCTCGAGATTGCCAGGAATTACTTGTCTCCTTTCTGCTACAGGTATAATTCGTGAACCCTAGTTTCCGCCTATGAAGGGTTAGAACACGTATTAGATCTGTTTAACTTTCTATCGATCAATACGCACACCAAAGGAAGGGTCCTGGGAATCCCCAGTTCCATCACCAGTATCCTGGCCTCCCGTGTCCACCACTTTGTCCTTTCCTTTTTCCACTACGGTCGGCTTGGGGAGCCAGCCCACTGATCTCCCAGTAGTTGCCCCCGGTCCACGGGACGAAGTTCTGTGCCCCAATCCCTCCCCCGGCCTTCTTCCTGCTATGGGTTGCGACTTTGGGAGGCTCTGCGTTCCCCCCACCTTGCCTCCCGTCTTGTTCCCCCGACGTCTCAAAACCATCGTCCATTCGCCTCCCTCCACCTGACCCCCTGAGAACTAGGTCCAGATTCAGATTGGAACCCTGGGAATATGCTGCCATCGCCGGATCCGCCCAGCACTCCCACCGCCTGACCAATGACATGGCCGTCGACCCCACGCTGCTGTCACCGACCCTACAACTGCTGGCCACCTTGGCGCCCTTGGCCGCTCCCTTGGCTGCGACCACACTCGCATGGCCATTGCCACCAAGTTTGCCGAAGCCCCCAGGCCGGCCACCGTCGGCCTCGGTGCCCCTGGTCAGCCCGCCTGAGGCCGGCCCGCCCCCCGACCGGCCGCCATCGGTCGCGCCGCCCCTGGCCAGCCCATGCTCGGGGGCGCCAGGGTCCCAAGTCTGGGAAACCCTAGCCGCCCTTGCGAGATCGCCCGAGCTCTTCATCGTTTTCCCAAGTGAGCCCCCCTCCCTAACCACTTGGGCTAGGGAGCTTATATATATATATATATATATATATCGTTCGCGGGGTCGTGGCCTGTTGGTAGCGACGAGGGTCCCCGGGTGGGAGGCCTGGGTTCGAACCCCTCCTTAGGCGCACGCGCCTAAGCTATAGTAAAAAAGGACACCACCCCCCCTATATATATATATATATATATATATATATATATATATATATATATATATATATATGGGAAGATTTATGAAATGCCCAAAAACTAAAAAAGTTTTATGTAAAACCCACCGCTAAAAAAACTTTCATCGCGTGCCCAAAATTAGAGAAACTTATCCAAAGCGGGTTCCAAATGACCCTTTTGCCCTTCCTTTTAATTTATTGAAAATACCCACGAAACTGCTCTTAAAAAAGTTTCGATACTTCATCTTCTTCCTTACGCTGCTCACTTTCGAATCTAGGTTTTCTCCTCAAAAATTTTCAAAAACTCGTCGAAAAATTTCGGAAAGACTGGAACAAACGACAAAAATGCTAAAACGGAGGTCCAAACATCATTTTTTTGGGAATCTAAAATTTCAAAAGACCGTCTAACGTTGAAGCCGTTACTTTCAGTCTCCTCGACGATACGCTCATTTTGCGACAAACGGGACCTCGTTTCGACCTCCCAGTCAAAAGTTATGGCCCTCCAAAGTTTCAGCTGACCATAAAATGTAGGAGAATGGCCATTCTCCGTGTTAGAACACGAAAAATGTTAATTTCACATGAGGGTGGTCATTCTCCGTATTAGTAACACGGAGAATGGCATTCTCCAACTTAATTTACACGGAGAATGACATTTTTCGTGTTCTAACACGGAGAATGGCCATTCTCCTGCATTTTATGGTCAGCTGAAACTTTGGAGGGCCATAACTTTTGACTGGGAGGTCGAAACGAGGTCCCGTTTGTCGCAAAATGAGCGTATCGTCGAGGAGACTGAAAGTAACAGTTTTATCATTAGACGGCCTTCCGAAATTTTAGATTCGCAAAAAAATGATGTTTGGACCTCCGTTTTAGCATTTTTATCGTTTGTCCCAGTCTTTCCGAAATTTTTCGACGAGTTTTTGAAGATTTTTGAGGAGAAAACCTAGATTCGAAAGTGAGCAGCGTAAGGAAGAAGATGAAGTATCGAAACTTTTTTTAAGAGCAGTTTCGTGGGTGTTTTCAATAAATTAAAAGGAAGGGCAAAAGGGTCATTTGGAACCCGCTTTGGATAAGTTTCTCTAATTCTGGGCACGCGATGAAAGGTTTTTTAGCGGTGGGTTTTACATAAAACTTTTTTTAGTTTTTGGGCATTTCATAAATCTTCCCTTTGCAAATTAGCGATGTTTACGTAAAACGTCGCTAATCGTCGCTATTAACGACAAAAATAGCGACGTGCCAGCGACGTATATTAATTAAATGAGCTTTTCATCACTAAACGTCGCCATTACGTCGCCAATAGCGACGTTCCTCACAACGTCGCTAATTTTTAATTAGAATCCCCCCCTCCAATTTATTTCCCTCTATTTTCACTCTTTCACTCTCTCTCCTCACTTTTCCCTCCGACGCGGCGGACTCTCCTTCCTCTCCGGTACGTAACTGCCCTCTCTCTCTCTTTCTCGGTTGTGGGTGGTTGGGGGTGCGGGTGGCTCGATGGGAGGGGCAGGGGGGTGCGGGTGGTTGGAGGGTAGGGGGGTGGCTGGGGGTGAGGGGCAGGGGGGATGCGGGTGGTTGGGTGGTGAGTAGGGGGTGGTTGGAGGGAGGGGAGGGGCAGGGGGGTGACGGCGGCTTGGGGTGAGGAGGGTGGCTGGGACGGGGAGGGTTAGGGTTAGGGGTGGTGGGAGGGGGGGTTGGTGGGGGGGCTGGGGGGTTCGGGTTAGGGTTAGGGGTGGTGGAGGGAGGGGCAGAGGGGTGAGGGGGGCTGGGGAGTGGAGGGGGGCTGGGGGGGTTCGGGTTAGGGTTAGGGGGTGGAGGGGGGGGAGGGGCAGGGGGCTGGGGAGGGGAGGGGAGGGGGTGAGGGTTAGGGTTACATATCATTGCATATGATGCGGATCCGATACTGCCGATACCGATTTTGTTTGGAATGTCCCGATCCGATACTGACCTATACCCGATACTGTCCGATAATTTACTAAAAGCATGTAAAAGAGGAAATCTTATCTATCATATGTAAAGGAATCGATAAAGGTGACTCTATTTCACTCAATTTCAAAATTCCGATAATTTACTAATAATTATTTGTTTTCCGACACCGAAAAATCTGGTACTCCGATTCGAAACCACCGATAGTGCTGATACCACTGATCCCGATACTCATAGCAATGGACCGATAACGATTCCGTTACCGAGATTTTGAACCTTGGTTAGGGGTATTGCGGTGCCGACCGAAAGAGCCTATCGTCCCGTTCCGACGTCCCGACCCCTGACCCTAGCTAACCCTAACCTTAACCATAATCGAGCCACGTTGTAGATGATTCGATATGTCCCTGCTCCCTCGTGCGGTAACAGGAGGGCACCCGAATTCGTGCCACTCGATGCCCCTGAGTCACGGCCGTACGTCGGCTCGTCGGGTTCGACGATGGGCTCGGGTTAGGACCTTCTTGCTGCTCGTAGGATGGGGGTCTGCTGCTCGGGGTGGGGCCCCGAGGGGGCTCGCAGTATATATGTATGTATGTAGTATGTAATATATTCGTTTCAATTTTGAAGTTTATTCATATTTGCAGATATCTAGAAATGGCTATATCCATGTATCTGCGAGACCGTTCGTAGATGTACAACCGCATTCGAGATGATAGGTGTGGTGTGCGAGATGAATACATCGCCGGAGGCGTTTTCTCAATCCATGGACGGCATGGGCATTAAGTGTCCGTGTGCAAAATGTCGGAACATGAAGTTTCAACCAGAATTGGATGTGACGTATCACTTATACACAAAGGGTTTCCTTTCGAATTACTACCAGTGGACCGCACACGGAGAGCTTGTATCTTTAGCATTCCAAGCGGAGCTTTATATGGAGCCTTATATGAATGTCCACAACAGAACTGGTGTCGACAACGAGTACGTGAACATGGTCTTCGACGCTGCGGGACCTAGTTTTGATCCATACAATCGTGACGCAGCTAAGGAGGCACCGAATGCCGATGCCGCGAAATTCATGGAGTTGCTGGAGAATGCAAGGACTCCTTTGTACCCTGGTTGTGAGGACCATTCACCGTTAGAGGTGATCACTCGGCTCTTGAGCATAAAGTCTGACTTTAGCATGTCGCAAGAATGCTACAATAGAGTGCTCGAGTTGATTACAGATATCTTGCCAGAGGGTGCCAAGTTACCAAAAGACTTCTACCGCTCTAAGAGGATGGTGAGATCCCTCTGGATGGGATACGAGAAGATCGATTACTGTCAGAACGGATGCATGCTTTACTACAAAGATCACAAGGATGCAGAAGGGTGCGAATTCTGTGGTGCTGATCGCTACAAGCCAACTGCTGTAGGCAAGTCTAGAAGACCGACTGCTTCAATAAACTACTTGCCGTTGATGCCGTGGTTGCAGAGGTTGTTTATGGTGAAAGAGACTGCCAAAAATATGAGTTGGCACAAGCGACAACGGACCGAAGGAGTGTTGGATCACCCATCTGATGGAGAAGCGTGGAAGCACTTCGATCGAGAGCATATCCTAATTTCGCTTCTGATGCACGTAATGTAAGGTTGGGGCTCTTCTCTGATGGTTTTACCCCATTTGGACTTTCAGGCTCCCAATATTCATGCTGGCCGGTAATCCTCACTCCGTACAACCTACCGCCTTAGATGTGCATGAAGACACCTTACATGTTCTTAACTATTATCATCCCCGGTTCGGACAACCTGAAGAGGAACATCGACGTGTACTTACAGCCGTTGATAGATGAGCTGAAGCAGCTATGGGAAACAGGGGCGTACACATATGATACTTGTTCCTTGCCACGCACATGTTGATAGATGAGCTGAAGCGGCTGATAAATCATATAATAATTTCGTAACAGGTTGACTCGGGAGAGGACCCAAATATGGTGACCTTATTCCTCGCCACGCACACGAAGGGGGAGCGGTTCGTCGACGACAAGGCCCGGGACACCTACATAAGTTTTACTTAATGCTAGTTCATTACTATGAATTTTTAGTTACATAGAGAATTCATATAGATGTTATTTCTAGGTCGAGTTTTTGTGGCTTAGGGAGGCCGGGTCGACACAGTCAGAGGGAGCTGGAGCTAGCACTTCCCAGCAGCCCCCGGCCGCCGCAGCTCAGTCAGATGACGAGCTATAGATGAGGGCCGTTGGTGGCATGCATAGGGGTACGTACTATGGTACGGGCTCCTATGGTGCCTTTATTGCGTCACAGGCCTCTAGGACCGCCACTAGTGTGTCCGGCCCCGCACAGACTGAAGAGTCGCTATTAGCCCAGCAGAGTATCGATGTGCAGATCGCAGCTTTGCGTGACGAGATGCTGCAGACGATGGCAGCATCGCAGCCGCGGCCGCATACGGATGATCCTGCGCTCATCTCATATTTTGAGAGGCTTGAGGAGACGACTGAGACGCTGCGATAGATTTCCCGCGCTACGCAGGAGACTACGCAGCAGTTGGTCGAGCAGATGTAGCAGTTCCGCGAGATGGCTACGGAGCGACCGTCTGGTACGCCGGGAGCATCGTCTACATCCGGCGGTGCACGGGAGGACATGCTTGTCAACCTGTCACCGGAGGAGTATCAGATGATCCTTGCGTTGCGGCGACAGTCATCTTCTGGCGCTCCTCCTCCAGCTCCAGCTCCAGGCGATCAGTAGTTTTGTTTTTGCATTTTCGGACTTTGTACTTTATTTTTTTTTTACTTTGTACGTATTTGAGGATATTGGACTTTGTTCTTTATATTTGTACCTTATATTATTCGTTGAGGATATTATTTGTTGTTTATATTTTGTCTATTCTGGATTGTATTGTGCGTGCCGGTGTTGAGTGTTCCACCGAAGGGGTCAGCGAACCCGGGATTGGATTCTGTATTTTGGATTGATTGGATTTTGTATTTTGGATTTTACATTTGCATTCTGGATTATGTATTTTTTCTTTATTTTTTTTCAAGACGTTTTTAGCGACGTTTATATGTGTCGCTAAAATTTAGCGACGTTTCTATACGTCGCTAAACTGTTGATGTGGCAAACAATCTGATGTCACCACATCGTCGCAAAAACGTCGCTAATGTGTCGCTAATCGGTGACCACAAGGAATGTCGCAAATAACGTCGCTATTTAGCGACATTATGACCGTCGCTAAGTTACGTCGCCATAGCGACGTTTTGCGACGTTTTTTCGATTAGCGACACGTTTTTTTTTTTTGACGTTTCCAGGTCGTCGCTAAAAACGTTGCTAACTTAGCGAAGTTTTGGCCGAGATTAGCGACGTTGATAAACGTTGCTAATATGACAAATTTTTGTAGTGCGAGATTTTGGTGTTTTAGTATTTATGGATTTTTTTCGGACAATATTTATGAATTTTTTTTAGATGTCCGACGATACGCACAAAAGTTTGTGCACGCTGCATTGTGTGTCTGTTGGGCCCACATAACACAACACCCAGGAAAATAATGGTTACATGGAAGAAAAAAAGAACACAACAAATAGCTCGTACTACCATTACGCAAGAGCCTGGAGTGGCCTTCCGAGGAGCTGATATCCATATTAGCTAAACGGTCTACTATTTTATTATATTTCTAAAAAAACAGTAACTAAGGCCCACTTCGTCAGCAAAGATTCCAAAAGGTGTTTAAAGAAAGTCAATTAATGTTTGTATTAAGCTCCTGCATTTGATGCAGACTACCAAATCATGCAGGTTTCCATACCAGGGATAGGGAAGAAGAAGAAGAAGGCAAGGGGGACCAGCAACTAAGGCCCACTTAGTCAAGGGCAGTTATCAGTCGACAACCTCTTCTACATCCACCGAGAAAAAGTTTTCTATACTGCACTTGGTTCTGTATCGAACTCTGCTGATGGATTCTTCTGCTGCTGATGCTTCAGTTGCTGTTCAGCTGCAGATGATCGACACGTCTCCCTTCACCGAGGCGCTCGACATATTCGACACTGGCAGCACCGGAGGCATGTCGAGGGAGCCGCTGGACAGGCTGGGGAAGATGGAGATCGCCGAAGAGAATGAGCGTTCCGTCTGCCTCCAGGACTGCCAGATTGGGGACACGGTGAGGAGTCTGCTCAGTTGCGATCACAGGCTCGTCAGGCAAGCGCTTTTTTTTTGAAGTATTTTCTTTCCAAAATTGGCAAACCCAATTAAGTTGTGCTTCCTTGAAGAAGTGGAATAAAGTTGGGAACTTCTCTATCAATGTAAGAGTTCTTAGCTTGAAGCTTCTAACTACGCAATAATGCCGGGATGACAAACACAAGAAAAACTACTGTTGTCCTAGTAAACCCCTCGTACAAAACTCATGGACAGGAGAGACGAGGTGAACTTAAGTTAGCAAGGGAACGTCATACAATCACTTGTTAGGCAGCCCTGTGAGGGATCCACACTCACTTGTTATGATTTCTACGCTCTAAAGGCCAAACACATTCATGTGTTAGAAATTTTACATATTTGGGAATTGGGATTGTGATCAAGTGGCCTCTTTTGTTCTGTTATTGAAAAGTTTCCTAGAATGGGATAAATCTCCAAACCATATGATTTTTTTTTTTTTTAAATTCATGAATGCTTTAGGGAATGGAGATTGTGATGAATCTAGGGTTTTTATTGAAAGTAGATCAAGAACAGAAGAAGACATAGAAAGTACTAAGGAATTGAAAAACAAATTCAATGATTACACACGCCACTGTTTCCCTTCTTCCATGGCCGGGTCATGAGATTAGAGGGCCATGTTCAAAGACCGAATATAAGACCCTATTTTAGGTCAAATTAATAATGCAGGTTTTATTTATTTAAAAAAATAATAATAATAAGAGTACTGATGTATGATAAGAATTATATTTATCCAGGGACTATAAAATTTAAATATTAGAAAGATACAACTCAAATTTGCAAAATCTTCAGGTATCTCTCTAATGTCTCCAAAACTACCTACACCTTCTAGCAATTCTATGAGTGCAAATTTAAAAAACAAGAAATAAACAGAGGGAAACCAACAAAATCAAAATATAATAAATAGGAACAAAGAATACAGACGTCAAAAGAAAAGAAAAAAATCAAACAAAACTAGTATATATTGAAAATGTGTAACATCAAAAGAAATGAATTAAACATTAAGCATCAAAAGTAACCAACACAAACAACAGAAGAACCATCACCGAAAAGTTGTCCTTATATTTTTAGACGAAAAATCACTGGTTAAGGTTTGAATATCAACTTTATGAAAAAAAAATATTCTCAATAGATAACAAAGTTAACCATTTAACGATAATAATCCATAAAAATAATACTCTTAATATGTAAAAGACGTTACATAGTAAAGAACGTACAAAATTATGCAAAAAAATAAAAATAACGAATGAATATGGTGAACACATACTCTAAACACAAGTAAAATACAAGAATGAAAAGTAATAGCATCAATAATCAGTGATTGAAAAAGAAAATTGTTATTCTCTAGTAACTTTTATTCTAGTACTTAAAATGCTGCGTCTTTAAATTTATTTATTTGTTTTTATTAAGTTTATTACTAAACAATTTAAAAAAAAGACTTAAACTGCAACATAAAAAGTAATCATATTCATAATCACTATTAAACAAAAGTATTAGATTTAGTAGCACATCTTTTAGCACTAAAACAGCATCTCTATAATAATAAATTTTAGAACAAAACTAAAATAACCTATAAATTCAGGGACCCAGATCCATTATAACTGGATAACACAGTTGATATAGTTCCCTGCTCTACCAACTGAGCTATGGCCAATTAATTTTTTAAAACTATTACATATCATATTACACACTTAACTCCTTCTAGGGTTAAATATCAAGACTTGAATATGAAAATATTAAGGGCCCTCTAATATAGGGGCCCTGTTCCGCCGCACCAGCTGCACTGGCTCAGGACCGGGTCTGCCTTCTTCACTTCCTCTACTTATAGGCTGTATCAAAGAATAGTATCAGTGAACTACTGTAACCACCTTGCTGAGCTGGCTAACAGATTTTTGATGACTTGGCAAGAGTAGCTGACTGGACTCATATCTTCACTATTAGTCAATCCAAAGAGTGACCAGCTACCTGGAATTGGAACATGCCATCAACTGATATGCTGCTATTTTGGTGATGCTCTACTGCCATATAGCTATGGTTGCTACTGCTTGCTAGTACCCGATACTGAGCTCACTTCCTCTAGCTGTCTGCACTGGAATTTCCATTGACTATACTGAACTAACTGAGCTCTACACTGAAGCTGTTGCAATTTGCACTGACACTGACTTAGCTCAAGTTAGGTTCATATCAGTCTGATTGTTTTCTTGATGGGTATTTGCAGTAGACCTGGTAATGTGATAGAAATTTTGGGAATACATGGTACGATTGATGATGGTTGGGGATCAATAGTTTCTGTATGGTGATTTATGTGGGCAGAAGGCGTTGTGTTAGAATTGAGATGTCTATGGTTGGTTTAGGAATAACTGGGATTGGGAAAACGGGTGCAGGCTGAGTAGGAAGAGAAGCAGCATGGATAGGATAGGGACATGTTTGGGTGTTAGTAGCAAAACTACTTTAATTGGTGGTTAGGGTAAATATGTGACAGTTGGGAACAAATAGCGGAGAAGGCGGGGACGTGGTAGTAGTAGTTCTCCAATTGAATGATCGGTGTTCATGTTGAGTGAGCTGTAACCGTTGCCGGACTGGAGAATAGTGGCGGAGGGTCCGGCATTCCCAAGTTGCATCTTCACGGTCTAAATAGCAAAATAAAATAAACACGGTCTACTGGTCTGATCACACATCTACTTGGTACTTTCCCTTCCCGACGCGACATGTAAGAAGTATGACAAGATATGAAAGAAAATACATGATGTGGTATCCGTGTAACGAGCGTTTCGAGAATCAAATATCATATAACTAACAATGAACTATAGTAATTAGCAATATTGGAAATAAACAATAAATGTACTCGTCTGGTATCCTGAGCTGACGATACGGCTCTTGTGCCAACTCCGAGTCCAAGTAACCTATTTTACAAATTTAATAGTGTCAATGGAGTAATGGAGATCAACTACAAACCTTATTTTTAATTATTGGCTTCCTAGTCATATGTCCTATCCCTATATTTGCACTATTATGGTTCTACATTTTATTCTTAGTCAAAAATATTTATAGCTAAGTCACCAATACCTATTACTTTTATACCTCCTCTCTACTAGGCTACATAGAGCCTTGGGGTATCCTAGTGTCTTCTATCATCCTCTTGTCAATTTGATACCATACCCCCTTAACTAGTAACCTAATACCTAGATACATTGTTTATCCCATTACTACTGGGCCTTCATCCTAAGGGTAGACACATAACTATAGGTAAACATTATCCCTACCCTTATTTGTTGCCCTTGACCATATACCCAGGGTACCTGCATAGGCTCATTGATTCACTGCTACTATGCATTCTATTGCCATACCTATTTGCTGAAATTACATTACCCCTTGAAAATCCTACTTTCCTAACTGTTGCACATACTGACACTCTTGACTCCTCCCTGGGCACACTTGCATTGATGCCTATTTCCCCTTAACTGGATTGTATGATATCCCCAACTCTAAACGCTGGTACCCCAGCTAGGCTTCCTCCTTTGCGCACACGCCTCTCCCCGACTTATTTCCTGTTACCCAGGAATCCCTGTATCTGTACAAACTTCCCATGACCGTCACATGCAATGCATTCGAATCCAAGAGAATAAATGGAAAGCTTCACCTTTATACCCTGTGGTATTAGTACACCCTAATGTACCCAGAGTTACAGTGTACTCGTTGTACTGTAGTACACTCCAACCTTACTGATGTTTGAAACCCTACTCTCTAAGGGTCAAGTTGTTAATTTTTCTTACATCTCCACCCCCAGGGGCCCAGGTATCATATACACCCCCAAAATAAAGAGCCTTGAATACTAGAAGAAAAAAGAATTGAGAAAAAAAAATCAAAATACAATCAACTTTATTTCGACTATCAAAAAGTTTTTTTATAATAAAGATATTAGTCATAGTGATAAAAGTATTTATTGTGACTTATCTTCGTTGTCTCAAGCATATGTATTTTACAAATTATCACAAACAAAATTACTTAACAAGTATCACTATATATATATTTTTTTTGAAAGAAGGTTAATTGTGGCGAACGCTCCCACCGGGAATCGATCTCCTGACCACTCGGGCCACATGCATCTCTCTTAACCACTAGGCTAGAGGTCATTTGCATCACTATATATATATATATATATATATATATATATATATATATATATATTAATCTGCCATTAGTTCCCGCAGTCCTGCACGAGAACTCCCTTACAACTAGACACTGTCACACATACATTGATACTACATAATTTCTTGATACCAGATGTTGTATGCTGCTACCATTAATTTTCCTGCTACTAGCCTACATATCCTACCTACCAGTGTCTATCCCCGCACCTGTGCTATCTTTCTCCTTCTAGGCTGACACCTACTTGCAAACTGAACCAATATCAACTGGTACACGAGTACCTTACCTACTGATGGATTCTCCCCAAAACTGAAGCCTATTGGGTTGTAACCTGCCTAGGAACTGAACTCAGATCCCCACCTGTACATATTGATACCCACACAGGGTTCCTATCCAACCCCTTTACTGTCATCTGCTATCCCCTATGTCCCTATTAATGTATAGGTACTCCCAAGCATCTCCACGGGCACCCGCACGACCAAAATCATTTGCATGAGGACCTACTATATGCTGTTGGTTACCATACTGTGTCATGCAATGGTTTACTTCGCAAACACATGTACTCATTGGCATGTGATTCCCGCACTAGGCTCTTCTTAGTCTTCCTAAATTCCTTGTCGTTTCTAATTACCTAGACTCCACTGAAATTGATTTCCCTTTATCTATTCATTTGGTAACTAATCTCGATACCAACCTACAGACATTCTCGTATCTGTTTCCTGTACGCACCTGTCACCTATCTCTGTTCTTCCTAAACCAGATACCCAGACTGATGCGCTAGGCTAACAGGACTTGATTTCTACTGATCGAGTATAAGGAAAAAAACCTTCCTATTACCTGTTCCCAAGCGTATCCTAGTATCCGATACTGGGATACTCTATTTCCTTTGGCCACCGAACACAAGATTTCACCCTCCTACAGTTTCAACTATTTGGAACACAGGGTAGGACCATAGGTTGATCATGCCTACTTCTAAATCATACTCAGGCATATGACTCCTGTGCACGAACACATGATTCTCCCTTTTAGGATTTTAATCATACACTTATCCATCCTATTTCTAACTTGAATTAATGACAGAATTTACAATTTCAAAAGTAGATCAGTTTACCTCCTTGATTGGAAGCACCCTTGACTGCTCCTTCAACCTCTTTCTCGACTTCTCTTGCGGTGGGAAAGGGGATGAGGGTATTAGGGTTCGTAGAGAGGAAAGGGAAGTCGGCTGCCTCTCTCTCTATATATATAGTGTTTGATCTTATGGGAGGAGATAGAGCGGTTGGTTTTAATTTCAGATTTGGATTTGCCTTTCAATGATTTGAGAACATCTCGTATTCAAACATAAGGTTTGAGTACAGGCTATGGCTCTTAAAAGTTCGGCCATTTGAAAGGAATTTGAATTTCGAAAAATTACATTAAGGCCCTTGGAAGAATTTAGTTTGCAAAAGTCCCCTCCCTTACTCTTATTTAACTTACTAATACCCCTAGTTTATTAGAAGAAGAAAAGAAAAACAATTATATTTATATGAAATTTAGAATTGGGCTCATGGACTTACAAATCTATCCCCCCTTGACGAAATTTAAGATAGGCACAAGATAGAAACGTACCTCATTGCTCGAAAAGATAGGGGTAACGTTCGTGCATCTCATCCTCTCTCTCCCAATTGGACTCGTCCGGAGGGTGATGTCTCCATGCGACACAGAACAAAGGAAATCGTTTGATTCCGCATCACATTCTCTCTACGGTCCAAAATTTCCACATGCTGCTCCTGATAGCTAAGGCTCGGTCCCACTTCACTTTCCGAGTGATCCAACACATGGCTGGGGTTTGCCACGTATCGTCTCAGCTATGACACATAGAATACATTGTGTACTCCCTCCAGTGCAGGCGGCAAGGCCAATCAATACGCCACTGCATCGATGCTCTCAAGGATACCGAAAGGCCCGATGAACCTTGGGCTAAGCTTACCGCCTCTACCAAACGAATCGTACCACGTGTCGGAGATATCTTCAAGAACACCCAATCACCAACCTAGAATCGCACAAGATGTTACTACATAACCTATAAATACACACGTATCTAAAATAAGGAATTTCTATACCTCGAACTCTAACGGTCTCCGGTGGCAGTCGGCCCAGTGCTTTTGTCTGTCCTGAGCCACGCAAAGTCGCACTCTAATTTGCTTTACCTTCTTTGTAACGTCCACTACCATCTCCAGTCCCAAAAGAGCTCTCTCGCCCACGTCGTCCCAAGATAATGGAGTTCGACATCTTCGTCCGTACAGAGTCTCGAATGGAGACATCTCTATACTATGCTGGTAGCTGTTGTTGTATGCGAACTCTACGAGGTGAAGATGGTCCTCCCACGATCCGCCAAAATCTAATACACAAGTCCGCAGCATGTCCTCAAGCGTCTGAATAGTCCTCTCCGACTGTCCGTCCGTCTGAGGGTGGTATGCAGTGCTAAACTTGAGCTGTGTACTCAAGCAGCCTGCAGACTCCTCCAAAAGTGGAATGTGAATCTGCTATCCCGATCGGAGGCGATAGTCACTGGAACTCCGTGCAATATGACTATCTGCTTCACATATAGCTCCGCCAACTTCTTCATAGATAATCCTACTTTGAATGGTATGAAGTAGGCCGATTTGGTCAACCTGTCAACGATGACCCACATCACATCTTTGCCTCCTAGCCAGCGGGCAAGACCAGAAACAAAATCCATCATGATATGCTCCCACTTCCACTCGGGGATCGGTAATGGTTGAAGCAACCCTCCTGGTCTCTTCCTTTCGGCTTTGACCTGTTGGCATACTAGACATCTAGCAACAAAGCGTGCTACCCCTCGCTTCATACCATACCACCACACGTGATCCCTCAGATCCTTGTACATCTTGTTGGCTCCCGAATGTATAGAATACTGAGAACGATGCGCCTCCTCCATGACTTCTTCCTGCAGATCACCACCAGGCACACACAATCTCGTGCCATGCCTCAATGAGCCATCCTCTGCGAGGGAGAAGTCTTCTAACAATCCAAACCGCACTTGTGCTCTAATAGTCCTCAGATCCTCGTCTTGATACTGTGCCTCGCGGATTTTGTCCATCAGTACAGACTGAATTTGCATAGCCATCATCTGCATCTCCACTCCTGGAATGACAATCTCAATGCCCAGTCTCTCCAAATCCTCTAATAAGGGACGATCTCGAGTCAACCACATAGCCACTGGATACCTGCTCAAGGCATCCGCAACTACATTGACTTTTCCGGATGATAGTGTAGAGAGATGTCAAAGTCACTCATCAGCTCCAGCCATCTGCATTTTCTCATGTTTAACTCCTTTTGTGTGAAGACATACTTCAAGCTTTTATGGTGCATAAAATTTTTTACTCACTCTCATTACAAATAATATCTCCACAATTTAAGGGCGAAGATCACGGCTGCCAACTCTAGGTCGTAGGTGAGATAGTTCTTATTATGCGGCCGTAACTGCCGGGATGCATATGCTATCACCCTTTTGTTCTACTCTAGAATGCATCCCAGCCTCTTACCCGAGGCATCACTGTAAATGGCGAAACCATGATCCCGGTGGCAACATTAATATAGGAGATGTCGTCAACCTCTTCTTCAACTCGTCGAACGCAGCCTGGCAGTCCTCTGTCTATACGAATTCTACGTCCTTCCGAATGAGCCTAGTCATCGGCTCTGCGATCCGAACAAAGTCCGGCACGAACTTCCTGTAGTACCCCACCAATCCTAAGAAGCTTCGGATCTCTGCCACAGTAGTCAGAGTAGTCCAAGATTCTACGACAACAATCTTCTTCGGGTCCACGGATATACCGTCTCCTGTCATCACGTGTCCAAGGAATTCCACCTTGTCTAAAAAAACTCGCATTTTAAGAGTTTTCCATAGAGCTTCTCCCTCCTGAGGGTCTCCAGTACGATCCTCAGATGCTCCTCGTGCTCCTCCAGTGACTTCGAGTAGATGAATATGTCATCGATAAACACCACCACGAACTTGTCAAGTATGGATGGAATACCTTGTTCATCAAGTTCATAAAGACTGTCGGGGCAATAGTCAACCCGAACGGCATCACCATGAACTCGTACTGGTTGTACTTGGTCCGGAAGGCTGTCTTCGGGATATCATCCTTCTTCAATTTCAACTAATGATAGTCCGACTTCAAGTCAATCTTCGAGAATACCCGTGCGCCGCTCAACTGATCGAAGAGATCGTCAATCCTTGGCAACGTGTATTTGTTCTTGATTGTGAGGTTGTTCAAGGCCCTATAGTCTATGCACATCCGCACCATCCCATCCTTCTTCGGCACAAATAGAACTGGGGCTCCCCATGGCGACGAACTGGACCTGATGAATCCTTTCTCTAGCAATTCATCAAGTTGCTTCTTCAACTCCCCTACCTCTTTGTTGTTTATCCGGTACACCGGCTGTGTTGTTGCTTCCGCGCCTAGCAGCAGATTATAGCGAGCTCGACATCCCTATCAGGCGATAATTCCGACAACTCTTCGGGAAATACATCAAGAAATTCCGCGATGATGCATCCTTCTCTTCAATCATAGCTCCGCAAATAGCCTCGCTATGCTGCTCTACTACTATAGCAAATTCGAATACAGACTCTCTGGGTGGACTGAATACAACACATCCTCGGCCGCAGTCTATACTGGCATGATTCCTACTCAACCAATCCATTTTGAGAACGATATTGAAACTCAGAAGGGGCGTTACGAGTAGGTCGGCACGCAATTCTCTACCTCGCAAGGTGATGCGATGTCCGATGCAAATATTCTTAATTAGGATAATGCCTCTGCCCGTCATGATTTTGCAACTACCATCTAAGGGTCAGATACTATGCTATGCTTAAGCACAAATGCTACAGAAATAAAGCTGTGGGATGCACCAGAATCGAACAAGGCTATAGCTGAAAAAGAATCAAGAAGTATAGAACCTGCTATCACATCAGGGGTAGGCTCGGGCTCCTTGACAGTCATAGCAAAGGCTTTGCCCTGCTGAGGTGCTCCCCTCTGCTGGTGTTGGGCGAACTGCTGCTGCTGAGTGGAGAGTGGTGGGCCTTGCGGTTGTGGAGCTGCTGCTGGTCTGGCTGGTCCTCTCTGTGCTGGTGCCGTCTCGCGTACCGGCCGAATAGGAACTAGTGCGCACTCTCTCAGCTGGTGTGAAGGCGATCCGCAGTATAAACATGTTCCGAGCCTCTTTCTGCAGTCGTCCCAGACATGTCCAGTCCTTCCGTGGTGAGTACAATACAGAGCTTGCTATAACTACTTCTGAGGCAGCGGTGTCTGAGCACTAGCTGGGGAACGGTTCTGCTGGTGTTCTAGAGCCTTACCAGAGGACTGGAACTGCTGCTGCTAGTGCTGAAAGATCCTCGACTGGAATTGGGGACGCTTCGCTGGTCTTGATTGGCTGCTACCTCCTCCGAATGTATCACGATTTCTCTTCGGCCTGTGACCCAGCTCTTCCTCTACTGTTTGTGTGACCTTCAAGATCTCGTAGTGGCTCGACTGGTGGCGATGACTATGCGAATCTCGTGAGATAATCCTTTCTTGAGTCTTCGAGCTTTGCTTTAAGGGGTGCTGACCATGCTCTCTGCGAAGCGGTGATGCGAGAAAACTCTGCGGTATACTAGTCGACAGTGAGGTTGCCCCGCTCCACTCTCGAACTGACTCTCTAACGCCTTTGAGCTACATCGGGGTAGAATTTCTTCTTGAAGAGTTCATTGAACTCTTCCCAAGTCACGTCTGGTGCAGAAAGTCGGAGATCATCTCTATACCACGTCCGGACGATGTCGAAAAGATGTATGCTGGCTGACTCGATCTTCAGGTCTTCAAGAACTCGAGCCATCCGAAGAAACCGCTCCACGTTCTCTAGCCAGTCATCAGCATAGGCAATCCCTTCCGTTCCATATAATTCCATGGGCCTGAGCTTCATGAAGTCCTTGGAAGTTCCACGGCGTGGTCGGGGAGCATCTCTCGTCTGAAGAGTCTCTCTCAAGCTGTCGCAGAAAATGTTGGCCTGCTCAGTCTGGGAAGTGATAAGCTGCTGGAAAATCCCAAGAAGCAGAGCATTGTCCAGCGCAGGTGCTGGAGGTAGTACATGTGCTGGAGGTGGAGTCTGCCGAGGAAACTATGAGGGTAGTGGAATGTCATCTCTGCAGAACCTCGAGGTGTGTGGATGTGACGAGTCACTCTGGTAAGTAAGTTGACCTCTATGTGTCAGTGGGGTCCCATCCATAGAAGATCCGCCTGCAGCTGGTGTGAAGCCCATGAGAGTGGTGTTCCTGTTTTGAGAATCCATTTAATTGCAATAAAAGGAAATATTAAACGGTATGAAGATTCAAGCAGTATGCAAATCAAGGAGTAATAGAAATCAAATATGGAGGTCAATAACGTGTTAAGCATGCGGAGACGGTCCAAAAATCTAACTCTATTCGCAGGCCCGCAGTTGGATCCGACCTCAACTACAACTACATCTAACTAAACATTTGCAGCTGGATCAGGTGCTGCAAACTCCTCCTGAAAGGCCAGGTCAAGCTCAGCTACATCCCCCATGTATGGACCGTACTGATCAGGGCACCCGTCATCATCATACTCACCTAAAATGTTTACCCAGTAAGGATGGAACGAGTACAATTCACTGAGTGCAGTTCCAAATATATGATAACGACTATAATACAAAGGTTAGTCATAAAATACATGATAAGAGAATCAACTAGAGCATAGTAATGTAATGAACTATAGACAAAAAAATAAGAGAATATGTAAGAGTGAAACAAGGAACCTAGCAATCTAAGTGTGTTGAAGTATTCCTTTCAATGTGTCATCGGCTGGGACACTTCACCGCACGGTCTACATAGGATTTGCATCCTCACGGTCTAAATAGCAAAATAAAATAGATACGGTCTTCTGGTCTAATCACACATCTACTTGGTACTTCCCCTTCCCGACGCGACATGTAAGAAGTATGAAAAGATATGAAAGAAAATACATGATGTGGTATCTGTGTAACAAGCGTGTCAAGAATCAAATATCATATAACTAAAAATGAACTATAGTAATTAGCAATATTGAAAACAAACAAAAAATTATTGTACTCGCCTGGTGTCCTGAGCTGACGATACTGTCACGACCCGCACCCAGGGGTTTGGGCATGAGTGCGTGGGCACGCCCAGCCTACGCCGCAGTGTCGGCGTAGAACACTGTCGGGAACTGGTACTGTATAACTAGCATCTTATCATATAAAGAGAACATATATCATACTCAATCACAAAACTAAGATATGTGAAAACATGGTGTATTATGTATATATGTATATAAAGGTTACAATACAAAATCTTGTATTCATAACTCATACAACAATAATACTTCTTGCAAACCTATGACTATTATCATAATTAGGTCTCCTGCTTGCGGCCTTTCTCGATCCCCCGGAAGATGAAATTTGTCTCGAAGCTATTTTCCAAATTTTATGGCAGATTAACACAGGTCCTTCTAAGTGTTACCTGAAATATTATCCAGTCAGGATTGAACGAGTACAACTCTAACAGAAGTTTCTTCACATGGTAAGGACTATAAAATAGTACTAGATGAAAAGAATAAACAAGTATCGAATCTGAGTAAGAAATGAATAAATAAATGAACATGACTAAATAGAGCAAGCAAGAAATTATATAACCACTAAGTGCCTTGAAATACTAGTTGCAATACGTGATCGGCTTGGGATTGCACAATGGGAGTCTGACTAACCATACATGTGGTGTATGATTAGTTTCCCACAGGAATTTATACATGCACAGGAATTGGGGTATAATCACGTATCAACTAGTATTTCCCCATCCCGTGTACCATCGTGTCAGGACTTAAGAGCAACATGACTAATACATGTAATAGCATTAAAAAAATCACCAAAGACAGTTCTCACGAGCAACATAAATATTACATGCAATATAAAAATTATCAGTAAAGAAACTATCCACAATTATGCTCACAGGCAACATGAATACCACATATAGAAATTATCAGTAAAATAAACTATTAGAGATCGTACTTGTGAGCAACATGAATACTACATGTATTATAAACACTATCAGTAAAGAAAACTATTAGAGGATGTACTCGCAAAAGAGCAAGACAAGAAATTCTATAGCCGCCTTGAAATACTAGTTGCAATACGTAATCGGCTTGGGATTGCACAATGGGAGTCTGACTAACAATAAGTTTTCCACAGGAATTTATACATGCACAGGAATTGGGGTATGATCGCGTATTGACTAGTATTTCCCCATCCCGTGTACCATCGTGTCAGGACTTAAGAGCAACATGACTAATACATGTAATAGCAGTAAAAATCACCAAAGACAGTTCTCACGAGCAACATAAATATTACATGCAATATAAAAATTATCGGTAAAGAAATTATCCACAAGCATGCTCACAGGCAACATGAATACCACATATAGAAATTATCAGTAAAATAAATCATCAGAGGTCGTACTTGTAAGCAACATGAATACTACATGTATTATAGACACTATTAGTAAAGAAAACTATTAGAGAATGTACTCGCCTGGGATCCAAAGCTAGTGGAACGAGTCAACATGTGACGAGGTCCAGCTAACCTTGTGAGGGGAACTCCTTTCCTTAGCTAATAGAATGTAAAGGGAAAGTAGGATAATGGTTTAAGGGAAGAGGGTGTAGGGAAGCTAATATGGTTAAGAGGGAAAGTAGGATGATGGTTTAAGGGAAGAGGGTTAGGGGAAGCTAATAGGGTTAAAAGGGAAAGTAGGATGATGGTTTTAAGGGAAGGAGGTGAGAGGATCCTTATATAGAGGTGAGAGAGAGAGAAAAGAAGGGTGTGGAAGTGTGGAAGGTGGTTAGGTGTCCATAGAAGTGTGTGGAGAGTGGTGAGGTGTCCACGAAATTGTGTGGAAGGTGGTGAGGTGTTCATGGAAGTGCGTGGAAGGATGATATCATGATGACATCATCATAATGAGGTGTCCATGGAAGGTTGTGGAAGTATGGAGAGAGGGTGAGATGACATCATCATGATGTAAGCGGATGGTGAGTTGTCATGGTGAGGTGTCCTATGGAATTGTGTGGAAGGCGAATGAGTTGTCATCTTTGGAATGGTATGAAGTAAGCGATAATGTCATCATGAAGAAGAAGGATATATAAGTGTCTGGAAGGTGGTGATGTGTCATCTTTGGAAGTGTCTGGAAGGAGGGTGAGTTGTCATCCACAGAATTGTGTGGAAGAGTCCAGAAGGTAGTATGAAGTAAGCGATGATGTCATCATGAAGGAGAAGGATATGGAAGTGTCTGGAAGCACTGATGCAGGCGCCGACGCAAGTGTTGACGCCGGCACTGATGCAAGCGTTGACGTAGGCGCTAATGCAGGCGATGATGTCATCACGACATATGTGATGATATCATTTTAAATAAATCCTAATTTAGATAATTTATCTATTAATTATATTTAACCTAGTTTGGAAAAGTGGGGTTACAATTCTACCTCCCTTAGAAAAATTTCGTCCTTGAAATTTAGGATAAAACAGACAGAACAACAGCTTAGTCTAACGTCGTCAAAATTTAAGCTAAAACATGCAAAAGAACTGCTCAGTCTAGTTTTCACGGCATATGTGATAATATCATTTTAAATAAATCCTAATTTAGGTAATTTATTTATTAATTATATTTAACCTAGTTTGGAAAAGTGAGGTTACAGATACAGGTTTGGTGCCAGCTTCGAGTCCAAGTAACCTATTTTACAAATTTAATAGTGTCAATGGAGTAATTGGAGATCAACAACAAACCTTAATTTTATCTATTGGCTTCCTAGTCATATGTTCTATCCCTATATTTGCACTATTATGGTTTTACATTTTATTCTTAGTCAAAAATATTTATAGCTAAGTCACCAATACCTATTACTTTTATACCTCCTCTCTACTAGGCTACATAGAGCCTTGGGGTACCATACCCCCTTAACTAGTAGCCTAATACCCGGATACATTGTTTATCCCATTACTACTGGGCCTTCATCCTAAGGGTAGACACATAACTATAGGTAAACATTATCCCTACCCTTATTTGTTGCCCCTGACCATATACCCAGGGTACCTGCATAGGCTCATTGATTCACTGCTACTATGCATTCTATTGCCATACCTATTTGCTGAAATTATATTACCCCTTGAAAATCCTACTTTCCTAACTGTTGCACATACTGACACTCTTGACTCCTCCCTGGGCACACTTGCATTGATGCCTATTTCCCCTTAACTGGATTGTATGATATCTCCCAACTCTAAACACTGGTACCCCATCTAGGCTTCCTCCTTTACGCACACGCCTCTCCCCTACTTATTTCCTGTTACCCAGGAATCCCCTGTATCTGTACAAACTTCCCATGACCCTCACATGCAATGCATTCGAATCCAAGGGAAAAAATGGAAAGTTTCACCTTAATACCCTATGGTACTAGTACGCCCTAATGTACCTAGAGTTACAGTGTACTTGTTGTACTGTAGTACACTCCAACCTTACTGATGTTTGATACCCTACTCTAGTACTGTCACGACCCGCACCCGGTATAGGGGCACGAGGTTGTGGGTACGTCCAGCCTACGATGCAGCATCGGCGGTAGAACGTTGTCTAGGTCACTAACTAACAATCTCACACAATGATATAATATAGCTGTCATAGATCTCAACTCCAAATGGAGGACAAGTA
This sequence comes from Iris pallida, assembly GCA_029216955.1. Classification (NCBI taxonomy): domain Eukaryota; kingdom Viridiplantae; phylum Streptophyta; class Magnoliopsida; order Asparagales; family Iridaceae; genus Iris; species Iris pallida. The sequence continues at coordinate 10,786,571 of JANAVB010022596.1, read as the reverse complement.
TGAATGATAACATTGAATACTCAATCACAATCTAAAGCACGCTAAGCTATCAAGGAAGTTTAATAAACTACAAAGTCCAATCATCAACAACTACTGAATATAATATCCAATTCCAAGTTTCAATACAATAACAAAATCTCCTCTATATATACATGTCCAGAATTCTAAGAATGAATCTATCACAAAGCTATAGTGGTAACTAAGTCCCTCGGTAATCACTCATGAGTATCAGGACCCATGGTTGTTATCCCCTCCTAAGGTTCGTAGAATGTGGTACACGAGTCCTCTAAGCAGTCATCTGAAATATATATCCAGTCAGGATGGAAAGAGCACATCTCATCTAGCAATTCCAATTAAATAATAAAGACTATAAAGCAGTTATAGAAAGTAATACTTGATGAGCAGAAAAAGAATGAGTCAGTTAACAAAAGTACAAGGAAAGTAAATATGGTGAACAGGAGAACATGGCAATAAAGACTGTAAATAAAGATAACTAAGCTAGAACAGATGTGATGTGAGTCCAGCAAGTAAGCACTAAGCCAGAGAAATACCGCTTTCGACATGTTAACGGCTAGGGGTTAAATACGGCTCATCGCACACTTGGCAAGTGTGTGACTGCTATCATTCCAGATTAGACCAGTAAGGGTGATTCCAGCATGAATAAGAATGTTTACATGTCTACTCGAGTATTTTCCTGCCCCGACTAGTACAAGTGAATCCATATTCCAACACGTAAATCAAGTACAAGTCTAGGCAGAAAGTAAGTGATGTCCGTAGGTGATTCCAGTTGGTAATTTCAGAAATAGAGGCCAGACAAGTAAAATACATGTGTCGCAAGTAAATGAATCCATAAATACTAATCCATGGCATATCAGAGAATCAGGTAATACTATACTAGAAGCTGAATCATAATAATTATCAGATAAATGAAAACTATCAGAGAATGTACTCGCCTGCGGTCCAAAGCAGTGACTGAGGATCGATGTCCAAACTGACGTCACACAAACCTATATGTGAGATTACAGAGTTACTTGGTGTTCTAGAGTAAACAATGTATTCAAATGTATTAATTATATGCTTCTAGGCCTTTTCTAGGTCATAGAAGTCAACTAAGTCAACACTGGCCAATCTAGGTCAAAGTTAGTCAAATTAGCTCAATTTGACTTAAGGGTTGACTTTTAGGGTCAAACTGGTAATCCTTGGTCAATTCAAGTCAAATCTAGATTAAGTTATCCTATTTAAATATATAGGCAAAACTTAATCCCCATTACCTACATATTATATATTACTTATCTCAAAATATTGCCTATACCAGGTAAACTCTTTACCCTATCATATATGTAATATCCTATTACCTATTTCACTTTACAAGTATATATATATATACTCTAATATCCCTAATATATATATATATATATATATATATATATATATATATATATATATATATATATATAGAATGATAGATAGATACTTAGATATATAGTTAGAAAGATAAATAGATAGATAGTAAATAGGTAGACACAATACTCTTATGCACACACACTGCCCAGTTAACTGTCAAGGCAAAACCTAGGCCTTGCCCTGTAATAGGGAGCCCCCAATATCTGTGCTTCACTTCTTCTAGCCCCCATCGCTCCTAAAGCCATGCCAAGACCAAGCCACGGCAAACTAAGGCAAGGGACTGCTTGCCTGCTCACTGCAAGAACCAAATTGGCCTGCCTACTCCCTGTCACTCTTCTGTCACTTAGGACACTCTCCTAGGCACTCACACATGAAGCCACACTTAGGGACACTCCTCACCTGAACACTCTTTCTAACATTCCCTATCTACTGCCACTCTCCACTCACTGACATTCATAGCTAATTTCCCTCTAATCTCTCATGTTGGACACACCCAATGTCCCTACCTCACTAACACAGGTTGACACTACTTCCTTTACTCAATCTCTCATTCACCTTTCCAGTGCAAAACAGGCTACCCAGGTTGCTCCCCAATTCATATTACTGCTGCTGCTCTAAAGCAGAGTACATCATATGTTGTTGTTGACCCCTCTCACTCATACCAAACACCCCCAGGTCGATTATCCCAAATCAGTGCACAAACACTGGCCTATGGCCAATGCCCTCACTTCCCTATATCAGCTCGATCACCCCCTCTCTACTCACATACATATACTCTATTACCCCTTCATGCTACCATATCCCGAGCTCATCTCCCCCTATACTGATACACATTTAAATATCAGAACCGTTTTCCCCCTCTACTCTATACCGCTGACACAAAAACTCAAGACTGTTAGACACATTCATTCCTCACAGGCATTACCACAAACACCCCTAGCTACCCGATCCCTCCTAGGACTGATACACTGACCCCATCCCCACTTAACACATTAATTCGATAGGATACAAGTATGTATAACTCTCACATCCCTCATTAACACATATACACTTCACTCTTATCCTATCTAATGCTCTCACATGGCACATCACTAATCCCTAACTGATACTCACAAATTCCTAACTGATACTCACTTAATATCCTAACTGATACTCACTAGTTTCTTAGCCACACACACACACACACTACTTAATTGACACTACCTACTATTCTAACCAAGACTCACTGATACCAAGTATCAGTCCTCACATTGGCTCTAATCTCAGGTACACTCACTCTCTACCTGTCCCTAACCCTGGACAGGCCATTGGCACATTATCTTGCCTTGTCCATTCAGGGAGATGCATGTGTGTGTGTGTGTGTGTGTGTGGGTGGGGGGGGTTTAACAAGTTATCAGAAAATAAAGAAGGCAAAAGAGAATTAATAGATTTGTTCTTCCATCAGACATGGTGTTACCAATCATCTCTCTCTCTCTCTATGTTGCTTCTAAAAGCCCAACAAGAGGGGCATCTGCTGCCACCCTCCAATATCCTACCTATCCTAGTCGATAGGTTTACAACACTCGCTCCATTCTTAACCTGTCATGGTAAAGCCCACTCCCTACTCTCCATACTGCCTGTACAGAGCAGGCAACCACACACATATAAACTGTGCAAGACAGGGAGCCCCTCACATAACATTCATCCAACACTCATCTCTCATAGGAACACACTGACATAGAGGGGACTGCTTTGACAGTCCACCCTCTCTAAAGTGAACACTCACATAGACACTCTACATATGGTTCACACTGATACTCACTGATACTTACTAACAATCACTGGTTCACTCTCACTGTCATGACACTAAGGCCCTCATTAACATATATGCATATCTGTGCTTATCGGCCGCTGAGGGGTAGATTGATGACGAGAGATAGACTCCTCCGGTTTGGGATGCAGATCCCGGATGCTAAATGCGTGCTATGTACAGTTGAGAATGAATCCATTGGGCATCTGTTCTTTGGGTGTCCGGTGTCATGGCACATTTGGACTGAGCAGTGTGTTCAGCTGAGAGGAGGAGTTGGGAGGGACCGCGATATCCGGAGCATTCTTAGCTGGTTTCGAGACAGTGGAGGCCGTGAGCCGGGGTGGGCTAGAAGAGCCAGAGTCCGTCTTGCTGCGTCTGTTTGGCACATCTGGAAGGAGAGGAACAGACGTATCTTTGAGGGCTTAACTACTCCCCCGATAGGAATTCTTCATAATATAGAATTCGATGTATCTGTAATGGCCCCATAATCCTCTTTTGGGGCATGGAGAGTTGTGATGTTGTACTTTAATACCTTTTCCGCTATTTGCGAGGAATAAATTCACCCTTATTCCAAAATATATATATATATATATATATATATATATATATATATCACTGATACATTATCAAGTTATAACCACACCCCCCTCAATACACTTCCAGTCCCTATCTACACATGCCACGATTACAACAGTCCATAAGACCCCCAACCTATACAACCACATCTAATCACTAGATAAACATACCAATGATAACCTATAGCAATGCATACCTAAAACAAAGGTCAAAACTGAATTTTAGAGCATTGGTGCTCCTTGGTCCTTTTGTAAAACACTTGGCGTGTGTATCAAATACGTTGAGATACGCTCATGATACACACTCCAAATGAATTCAAACTTGATCCTAAGCATACCCACATATTCTAAATCATAATTAGGAACTAACAAACCTATTATGAAATCCTAGAAATACCATTCTCGAAATTTTCCTAAATTGGGTCAAAATGCAAAGGGGAAAGTCCTCAAATGGAAAGAGAAGAGTCAAAACTCCTCACCATTGGCAACCCTAATGCATGGAGGTTCGTATTTGATGCTTCTACACTAACTAATACGATTTAGAGGGTTTAGAATGCATATACCTATTGGGAGATGGATTTCCAATGAAAATGGATCAAAGATCTAGAAATTCCCAAGCTCCAAGTGCTCCAACCTTGAATGTTATGCTTCTAGAGTACTCTACTCTTCAAGGGAAAGAGAATGGAAAAAAATTGGGCCAATTTGGAGAAGATTTGGTGGTAGGAACAATTTGGGAAAACTTACTAAATTAGGGTTAGGGTTTTGAATGAAAGGGGGAGGAAGATGAAGATGTTACGCTTTATAAAGAATGTTGGCTGCCATATTAGGTTAGGGTTAGGGATTTGGGCAATGGGAAATGTCCACTAAGTCCTTCTCTTTAGTCATGACAAGATTAGGGAATAAGCCTCTCTTTCTAATTAAATGTTTAGTCAAACTTCCTAATTAATCTTGCTAGTCTAACTAAAGCCTAACTAAAGTTTAATTAGGCTAGTCCTAATCATTTAATTAGGTGGTCATGTCAAGTTGGTTTAGGTCCTCCAGGGTCACTAACAACTATTCTAACTAAAGGTTAACCACTAATCATATTCAATAAAAAAACATATTCACTATATCAAATATTATAAATAATTAATCCAAAATATAATGACTGGTTTTTGTAAAATATTATTTATCACTCTGAAATCACAATAATAACTAGAAACAGAAAAAAGTCAAAAATACCCCTCTCCAGGAAAGTGGTGGTTACAAATACACACACACATATATATTGGAACCAGGTAAATTGTTTCTGGAATCGCTCTCACTGGGATACAAACTCCTGATCACTCGGGCCGCATGCATCTCTCTTAACCACTAGACTAGAGTTCATATATATATATATATATATATATATATATATATATATATATATATATATATATATATATATATATATATATATGAAGCAGATCAAAAGCTCCCCTTAGAAAACCCCCCCTAAAAACTCCCCTCACGCTCGGCCGTAATTTAATGTTAATATTAATGTTAATATTACTGTTAATGTTAATATTCATGTTAATATTAATGTTAATATTAACATTAAATACTAAAATTAACATTAAACTTAACATTAAAATTAATATTAATATTAACATTAACATTAATATTAACATTAATATTAATGTTAATATTAACATTAACATTAATATTAACATTAAATTACGGCCGAGAGTGAGGGGGATTTTTAAGGGATTTTCTAAGGGGGGATTTTCTGTATATATATATATAAATATATATATATATATATATATATATATATATAGATATATATATATATATATATTTCTTTTCTTTTTTTCTTTTTTTCTTTTTTTTCTTTTTTTTTAAACCAACGTGTGCGGGCTCAGTATAATCGTGTGTCCCACGCACACGATTCTTGGTCTGTCGTATGGAACGACTTTTGGAGTGCGGACGTAGTCCGTTGGCCTTGTCATCATCGCCGTGCACACGCACCCTGCGCACTCCGCGCGCTCCAGAGCTCCGCAAGAGCAGCACACCGTCTTTTGACGGCAGTTACTCAACACCTTGCTTTGCCTACGACGCCGAAGAGACGCCCTCGACGACTAAGGGTGACCGCCCGTACGACGACCACTGATTCCTTGCCGCCTGCGACTACCGATTCCGTCCAGCCGCCCGTTCTATGCGTACGACGCGCATATTGGCGACGATCGCCGACGCCCTTACGATCGAGCATGCGATCGTTTATGGCGGACGTCTTCTCGTTGCCCTCAGCAGCGCCGCACGACGGGCCGCGTGGTCGGCCTGTCGCATATACCCGTGGGCGAATGGTGCCGATTCCCCGATCCGTCGTACGACGACCTCTAGTATTTCTATATATATATATATATATATATATATATATATATATATATATATATATATACAGAAATGCTCCAAAACCAGCCGGCTGGTTTTGTATTATAGAACCACCCTATGTTTTATGTATTGGATTGAAATTTAGTAGTTGAGATTAAAAGATGTAGACCATACCACCTTTTTAAGTCATTTAATCTCAACCATGTAATTCCAATCCAACGTGTATAACATAAGTTGGTTTCATAATACAAAACCAGCCGGTTGGTTCTAAAGCACTCATCTCTCTCTCTCTCTCTCTCTCTCTCTCTCTCTCTATATATATATATATATATATATATATATATATATATATATATATATTATTTTTCTTTTTTCTTCTCCTCTCTCTCTCTTTCTATATATATATATATATATATATATATATATATATATAGAGAAAGAGAGAGAGAGAGAGAGAGGAGAAGAAAAAAGAAATATATATATATAAATATATATTTATATATATATATATATATATATATTATTTTTCTTTTTTCTTCTCCTCTCTCTCTCTCTCTCTCTTTCTCTATATATATATATATATATATATATATATATATATATTATTTTTCTTTTTTCTTCTCCTCTCTCTCTCTCTCTCTCTATATATATATATATATATATCCCCAATTACTGCTTAGTTTCCTGCGTGCACTAATGTTGAGTCTGTACACATAATATGCCATTAGTTCCCGCAGTCCTGCACGAGAACTCCCTTACAACTAGACACTGTCACACATACAACTCTTTGATACTACATAATTTCTTGATACCAGATGTTGTATGCTGCTACTATTAATTTTTCTGCTACTAGCCTACATATCCTACCTACCAGTGTCTATCCCTGCACCTATGCTATCTTTCCCTTTCTAGGCTAACACCTACTTGCAAACTGAACCAATATCAACTGGTACACGAGTATCTTACCTACTGATGGGTTCTCCCCAAAACTGAAGCCTATTGGGTTGTAACCTGCCTAGGAACGGAACTCAGATCCCCACCTGTACATATTGATACCCACATAGGGTTCCTATCCAACCCCTTTACTGTCATCTGCTATGCCCTATGTCCCTATTAATGTATAGGTACTCCCAAGCATCTCTATGGGCACCCGCACGACCAAAATCATATGCATGAGGACCTACTATATGCTGTTGGTTACCATACAGTGTCATGTACTCAATGGTTTACTTCGCAAACACATGTACTCATTGACATGTGATTCCCGCACTAGGCTCTTGTTAGTCTTCCTAAATTCCTTGTCATTTCTAATTACCTAGAATCCACTGAAATTGATTTCCCTTTATCTATTCATTTGGTGACTAATCTTGATACCAACCTACAGACATTCTCGTATCTGTTTCCTGTACGCACCTGTCACCTATCTCTGTTCTTCCTAAATCCGTTACCCAGACTGATACGCTAGGCCAACAGGACTCGATTTCTACTGATCGAGTATAGGAAACCCCCCCCCCCCCCCCCCCCCCCCCCCCCCTTCCTATTACTTGTTCCCAAGCGTATCCTAGTATCCGATACTAGGATACTCTATTTCCTTTGGCCACTGAACACAAGATTTCACCCTCCTACAGTTTCAACTATTTGGAACACAGGGTTGGAACACAGGTTGATCATGCCTACTTCTAAATCATACTCAGGCATATGACTCCTGTGCACGAACACAGGATTCTCTCTTTTAGGATTTTAATCATACACTTATCAATCCTATTTCTAACTCGAATTAATGACAGAATTTACAATTTCAAAAGTAGATTAGTTTACCTCCTTGATTGGAAGCACCCTTGACTGCTCCTTCAACCTCTTTCTCGACTTCTCTTGTGGTGGGAAAGGGGATGAGGGATTAGGGTTCGTAGAGAGGAAAGGGAAGTCGGGTGCCTCTCTCTCTATATATATAGTGTTTGATCTTATAGGAGGAGATAGAGAGGTTGGTTTTAATTCCATATTCGGATTTTCCTCTCGATGATTTGAGAACATCTCGTATTCAAACAGAAGGTTTGAGTACAGGCTGTGGCTCTTAAGGGGTCGGCCATTTGTAAGGAATTTGAATTTCGAAAAATTACATTAAGGCCCTTGGAAGAATTTAGTTTGCAAAAGTCCCCTCCCTTACTCTTATTTAACTTACTAATACCCCTACCTGTTTATTAGAAGAAGAAAAGAAAAACAAATATATTTATATGAAATTTAAAATTGGGCTCATGGACTTAGAAGTCTGCCCTGGCAGCATGTGCCATTTCTAAGCCTGCTGCGGTGGGCCTTGATGTTGATGGACCCTCCGTGGTAGATCTTGACAAAGGCAAGGGTCCTATTATGGAAGAACCCCCTTCCAACCGTACCTCTTGGGGAACTGTGATGGGTCCTTCGAAGGGCTCGGCTATCGTGGCTCTTGGCTGTGGGACTGTTAGTAGTCAGGCATGGTCTACAGTTGCTGAGGTCCCAGCAGTCCCTGGATCGAGGTCTCCTCAAGGGGACTCCAACCCTGAAGTTTGGTGGTCGGGTGTTCGACGAGTGAGGTGAGGGCTGCTCCGCCGAGCCAAGACATCGCGCCGTCACCGAGTTTTGCTATCCTTGCGGTTCATATGGAAATCCCGACGGCTTCCCCTATGACGCCTCAAGTATTAGCCGACGCAGATGAGTACGTGAAGTTTCTCATCGAGACTGTGTACAAGATGTTAAGGAGGGGGGTATCGATCGTACTGGAGGAAGGCCGGAGTTTCGCGATAGCCAGGGCAATGGCGACTTCGCAAATCGGCTTGATTCTGTCTCACTAGGGCCATGATCATATGGCTGAAATACTGGAGGCGTCGATTGTTGAGCTTGACCATCTCTTACCGAGCTCCAGCGTATCCAACAGAATGATCTTTCTGCCTTGATAGAGGAAGAGCAGGATAAGCTAGCAGCTGAGGCTGAATCAGCTTATTTAGCTACTATGGTCGTCTGGGAACAAGAATTGGCCGATGTTGAGGCCAAAGCGCAAGAGCTTACATCCGCTATGGAGGAGAAGGCCGGTCTGCGAGGGACTCTGGGCGTTCACTTGGCGGAAATTGACGCCAAAATCTGCCTGCTCCAGGAACAGCAGGCACAACTCCTGGTAGACTCTGAACGAGTGCAGGCTGACCACGTTGCGCTTAAGGAGGAAGCAGCAAGGATTAATCACCATTTGGGCCACTTATTCTACCAGAAAAAGGAGCTGGATGACAAGCACGCAGCTGATATCGCCTCCGAAGATAAGAAAGCGATGCGTCGTGAAGCTGAACATCGGGTCTTAGCGATTGTCGAATCTAGGGCCGAGGCTTTGAAGCGTCGTATTGACGAGCTGTCCGCCGACCCTTAGCTTTTGTTCTTCTTTTGTATTTTTTTTTTTTTTTGCTTTTGTCGCCTGTTGTTGTTTCTTTTTTTGCAATGTAGCCTTTTTTCTCCTTCTAATGAAAAGAAAATAAAGAACTTTTGCTTGCTCATTTGTCGTGAACTTATGATTTTGTGGACTTATCATCTTTGGTGCACCTTGGTTCAAGGTACAAATGATAAGTTGGGAGAGTAAACTGACATGTTTACTCGGAGGTAGTGTGGACATGGTAAACATGGGGTTGGTGGTAGAGTTTTCTTACTCAGAGGTGACATGAACATGGTAAGAATAGACTCTATGGGAATATGCAGAACAACTCAGAGGTAACATTGACGTGGATGTTCTATGGATGAGATGTAACAACACAAGGGTTGTTGAATGGGATGTTTACTCAGATGTAACGTGGACATGGTAAGCACCCATTTTAGCCACATCTTACTGAGAGGTAAGATCAAGCTCTACGGGAATATAGGAAAACAACTCAGAGATGATATGGACTTGGATGTTTTTTACTGGTGAAGCAATGAAGGAATGCTCTAGAGCAGCTGTGCTCTAGAGACATCATGATTAAGGGGGATGAACTCGGTTGTCGAATTCGTAGATTTTCTTGTTGGGGAGTGTTTGCCATTAAAACAAGAAGCACAACTTTGGTATTGAAAATTGTGCTTAATTACAAACAAAACATAGTACAATGTAGGACTTTGACGTAGTCCTAGGAGTACGCTTTTGTTTTCATCTGAGAACTGTGTCGATGGAGCGAGTGGTAATACGTTGACTCCGTTGACGATCTGATGACGATCTCGAACTCTCTGAAAGTCTAGATTGCTCTGGATGTTGATGCGGCTAACACGTTCAGGAAATTAGCCTTAGGAGAATGATCTAGATGGATATTCTCTGGGAGCTGTTGAATGAAGGAATGATCCTTCTATTTATAGGTAGCAGAATGATCTGCTGATGCGCGTATATGTGGTGGGCGCATGGAGATTCTGCACGTAGGGATGCCACGTGGCTGACTTTGTGGGCGCACGGATGATGCGTCGAGATACTGGGGTTGAATCTGTTCAAACCGTACTGCTGAGCCATAGAGAAGCTGACACGTGGTAGTTGTTGAGATTCTGTTGTTGCTGAGACCTTGGGTGGTTAGCACCCATTCGTAGGTAGAACTGAGTCAATGACACGTGGCGCGTGTCCATGGCTCAAAGATCTCAGATTTGGTGGGAGAGTGATTTGTCTTGATGTACCTAGGATTAGGCACATGGAGAGGACTAAGCTTCTGTCTTTGGGGATCAAGAGCAAGTCCAGGCGAATGACTTTTAAGGCACATGCAGAGCTTTGGATGCATGGCTGCGGAGGCGCATGCAGAGACTTGGCTTCTGTCTTTTGGGATCAGGAGTAAGTCGAGGAGAATAGCTTTTGAGGTGCATGCAGATTTTTGGGCGCATGGCTGCGGAGGCGCATGTGAGTGGTCGGTTGGCCACGTGGCAGAGCACAGCTATAACTGACAAAAAAAATGATGATTATGTCCCTTCATCTTCTGTAAAAGCTGACTTTTCTGGCATTGGGGCGTTGGTTGCTGTTGTTTCAGTCACTCCAGCATTAAATGCTTTGCTTGACGGAGAGCTTGAGTAGGCGCATGTCTGTGCGTCACTGGGCGCATCATTATGTGCTCTACTGGGTGCATCATTCTGTGCTCAGTTGGGCGCATCAGCATGGGGCACGTGATGCTTGAGGTGGTCAACTTTGTCGAGTCTTTCAAGACATTTAATGCTTCATTGACTCGACTAAATTCAAAGGGGCAGATTCATCACCATAAATGCAAGTTCATTGCACTGACTTCAAAAATATTGCCACTTGGCGCATGGGTTTGATTTGCCCCGGCCTATAAATAGCAGCAGTTGAGAGAGAGTTTTGCTCGTCTTTCTCTCGACTTCTCGACGAAGATGAATTCGATTGATCCTTCTTCGTGGCAAGATGTTGCACTGTGGGTTGTGAATCCCCTTGTTCGAAGAAGCTTTGACGATGAACTCCTTCAGAAGAGTTTAAGTTCAAGCCCCTTGTCGGCAGTATTCTTATATGAGATGGCATTGGATGCCAAGTTGAATGCATGGTTTGGGCTTTATGTATCACACCCCGCTCCCGTAGGAGCGATCGTCCTCGCTAAGGTGTGATGCCGCACAAGCCTAGATTGTGCTCGTGCAAGGCGGGTTCCATAACGGCCGATTTCAGCGGCTGCGACGGGGTTGTCGCACAGAAGTCCCAAGCAGAGACATTGAATAATAGCAGCAAAAATTTAGAACGAAACACAAGTTACTCAAAAGAAGCTCTTTATTGATATTGAAACAAAGATTACAATGGGCGCAAGGCCAAGATTACAAATCTCTCAAGCTCACTCTTCTCACATTACAAGTCACTCAGCTCTCTCTCATCTCTCAATTACAATTCTTGAGCCAACGGATGCTTCGGAAGGCGACGTCCATACATTATGTCCCGTATAAGTCTTTACTCCATGCGGCCGCACGCTTCGAATTGCCAAGGAACTCCATGCCTCGACGCATCCAAGCGAGCTCCGCGCCATGAGCTTCTACCTATGCCTGCACATGGAAACTATATGTGGGTGTCAGTACTCAACTGTACTGGTGGAATGAGCTCCTCGCCTACCCATACAAAACCAACACGTTTGATTTACTTTTGTACAACATAGTCCTCTTTATGATTGTCTTTCTACTCTTGCCTTAGGATCAGTTTTAGGACCGACGCCTTGGCCTATTCTGTGTCTCTAGACTATCCCGTGCTTTGCACCAACAACGTTAACTCAACAACGTTAACCTATCAAGTCGTGTTTGCCTTACGGCTTAAAATCAGAGACGCAACTACGCGATGAGGCTCCATTTCCGTGTGACCGTGCTACAAACCCTTGCTGAGGCCGTGCCTCGCAATTCAGTGAGACTTAACCATATCGCCGCCTCGCGGCCCTTACTACTTTGATCACCAATTGACCCAATCGAGACTTGTGAACTTAGTGTCCCTTAACCAACTTGCCTTGCGGCGATTCCAGACTTAAACCCGAAACGACTCAATCCAACTTGTGCAACTCTATGCCAACATCTTAAGACTCGACGCCACAACTCGTGTCGAAGCACGACGCATATGTTGATGCCAAATCTTAGGCCCAAACATTCTTTGTGTTCTAACTGTATACACATTCAACTCGACTCAATCCAAAGGCATACACGCAGATAGCCGCTATTTTGCCGACATCTATATGAACTTGGCCACTAGCATCACAAGCTATCCTGCGACGTATAGCTTGGTTAAATCGGGGTCCTTTCAACGCAAGTAGCTAGCATCGTTGCAAGCCCCCGCTTTAACCCGTGCTAAAACCTTATGCACGACTATACCCTGTTTCCTCCCAGGCCGAGTCGGTCCCATGGTCCAGGGTTGCCGTTCGAGAAAACTTCGTCATTGTCGACAAGTTGTCCATGACCATACAAGACTCGACTCAAACTGACGTCTCACACAGTCATCCTTCTTTTCAGTGTTACCCTCTCTTTCAAACCAAGATCAAGACTTCTATCCTTGAGATCCCTCGACGACCCACGGTCGCGAGCCTTCTCCCTTGATGAAATATCCTTTTTACTCAACTTAGGAATGACTATTTGGTAGCCCCCTTTTTCCATAACTCACTTTGAAACAACCGTGGCTCGTGCCTTAAACACTAAGTCCGTGCATCGTGCCTTAAGCCTATGCAACACCATCGCCCAAGTCATACTTTATATGACGAGCCTTGAGATCGTAAGACTACGTGGTTATATAATTTGCCTAACTTAACGCACAACGAGTCGACGAGCAAGGCTGCGTCAAGCCTCGCATTGATGGAACGTGCCGTGCACACGTTTAACTTTGAACGACCAAGTCATTTGGGTGCCTAGACTTACGCCAGCAGCCGTGCGACGCAACTTAACTTTTGGGGCAGGTCAAGGCTATGCTAAGCCTTTAGACGATGTGACCGTGCATGCTTTATGAAGCATTTATGCAGACGACGCCTACGACTTAGGCTAACTCTGAGCTTTGTGTCGAATACCAACTTTCCTTCTCCCAAGCCACGAGACGAAGGACCGAGTGTCATTTTCAAAGCACGCCATGCACCAATTCTAAGCCAATCGTTGGACCTTTCCATATTCTAACTCAAATCGACCCTTCAGGATTACTTCCTTTAGCTATGTAGATTCGTCTCTTTTAATTATCAAGCCTACTTGTGCAAGTTGAAAACATGTGATTTATTAAGTGAAGGCTAAGATGAGGCAAGTTCATCGAAACTACCCCACCTGAGCGAGCGGTCGCCCTGACCGAGTGATGTCTTCGAGTTGCCGTTGAAAGGCTAAGTCCGAACGCCGTCGGCGTTTCAATTCCTCCGATTGACTGAGCGGGATGGGGCACTAAATCATACACCACTCAAAAAAAGTTTTGTCCTCGAAACTAACTGAGTACACTTGTCGACTAATCACTCACTCAACATTCAAGGACTCTCGCACATACTACTCCTATGTGTTCCCTCAATCCGAGCCACGCTCGTGCTACCCACAATCTTTTCTTCAAAACTTATGATCTCCAAAATCCTCGATACTTTCCCGTTCCTCAAGTCTCACTTGAATTCACGTATCACTTAGTATGGATCGTGCGTATATTCTAGGCGTCCCCAAAATACATGCATTTCAGCCAAGCCTCGTGATAGAGAATCCTCCATCACCACTAGAGTCGGATCGTGCACATATTCGGGCATCCCTGATATACGTGCATGTCAACCGAGACTCACGAGTGGTATTTTTATATTCCTGAATCATTCAATTCATCAATACCAATATTCCAACCAATCAATCCTCAAGATCACTCGTACCGATGCTAACTCTCGCAACCTGGACGTCCTGCCTAACCGCTAGGCTATGTCTTTTAGGCTATAGTCAATCCGTCAGTATTAGAATCATAGTCCCCAAACAACAACAATATCAACACTGATCCCATCCTAAGGTCAAACCAAATTTGATAGTACGGGGTTTTCTACCCAAGCTCGCATCACTCCGATTTCTAAACATCGAGCATCGATTTTTTACACACATCCCAACGTTCGTCGTACGGGGTCTGAGTCATTCAGCAAAGCCATCCTACAATAACTCGCGTCTCAACCAATTCCTTGACATATCAAAATCACTCGTTCATCAAACCATTTCGCATAGTCTATCTCTTCGAATACGTTCGACATATTTTGTCTATCAATCCTTCTAAGTCAAGCACGCTACGACACAATTCACCGCTAAACCATAATTCGCATTTCATATTCCTTAAGTCATTCTTCCCAATTCACGTATTCGATTATGAGGTCGTCTAGCTTAACAATATGTTGTGCCCCGATCTCACGCGATTCAGATTATCCACGGTGGGCATGAATCACCATACACGCTCCCGCAGGGTAATCATCTTCATCGGGACGTAACTCTTGTTTTGTGTCTAGACTAATTCATTCTCGATACGTGGATTGGATTTATTCAATCCTCAAGTTTACTCAATCATCAATCGCAAGTCCAAATATCCTCGAATTTTCCTTCGCATCCAACCAACAAGTCGAGACAATCCGCGTCCTAATTTTTTGAGTTCAATCATTCCCGTAACATGAATCACCATGTCAGCGCTCACGCTGAACGATCGCCCCAAATCCGACACGACGCATGTGCGATGCTGGAGTTGCGCTCGCGCAAGACAAGAAAGTCGACTCTGTGGTTATCCGCGTAACCATCAAGACACAATCATTTTCATCCTATATTCATTCCAATCAAAATCCTAAGTATAGCATCCAACAGAACAATAACACTTGTACGATCGTCGTTCGCCGAGTCAGAGTACTCCCGAGTTATCGCATATCGATCTTTGATACGCCTCAATACCATTGATGATATGCGTAACCTGACGGTCTTCCTTTGCAACCAAATTTCGAGTCGTGCGAATGATGCTATCGTTCGACTGGATAATCTCCTCGATATTCAATTCAAGTTCGACCATTATCCCTCGAATCATTCACAACATCAATTTTGCCTCAAATGCATCATTCTTTGCTAACTCAAATCATCAAGCAACGTTCATTCTAATCCTCAGAGTCATTCGCGTAACTTCAAACTCAAACTTTTCATGCACGTTATCTTCCGATCGTGCTAACTTTCGTATACGATTCTCAATGATTTCCTCGAACAAGTCATCCTTTTATATACCTTAACTTTTATTCGACTCAGTTTCACCTACTTAATCATCTTCGCATTTTATACGCGTAATCCTCAATCCTGTGCATGTTCCGTGCACATCAATTTGTAGGTTGTTCGAATCAACTCATCCAAATCTTCAAGACTACAACTTGTTCAACGACACTCAATCTAAGGCTTTGCATAACGACGCGGTGAGTACAGCACCGACATCGATCTCTAGCTTGGGTGGTGGTGATTGAACCTGATGTGGACCTGAATTGAATGGAGATCAGTGTGTGAAGCCGAGAATGCCCAATTCCGCTTGGCCATGAGACTTGAGTCAGTCAAAACAGAACTTAAGGGCAATTTATAAGGGCACATAACATTTTGATGGAGAAAATGCTTTCTTACCCGCGGGCCACGTGGCACGCCACGATTGGCTCCCCCCGCTAACTTTCGGGCCCACCCGCCCGGGAGCCAATCACGGAACGACACGTGGCCCGTGGGCCAGGACCGCGGTCCAAGCCCGCGGGCAACGCAGCAGCTTCCTTTTGATGGGGGCTAGCCATGATTAGGGCTAGCCAGGATTTGAGGATATTTTACTCGGACTATCCAAATATTACACTCAGGGGGTTGTCCAAACACACACCCCCGAACCCCAAAAATCAACCTCATTTCTAAATTTCACTCTCTTCCAAAACCCTTCTTCTTCTTCTTCTTCTATCCATCTTTTTCTTCTTCTTCTTCTCCACCATTTTCATTCTCACATCTCCATCAAAATCCTAGTTTTTTTCTCATCTTTTTCTTCTTCTTCTCCACCATTTCCATCATCACCATCTCCATCAAAACCCTAGTTTCCTTCTCATTCCCAATTTCGATAGCACCCAACAAATTAAATAAACCCTTAAATGCATGGAAATAAAGCTTAAATACTTATTTTCTCACAAAGAATGCATGGAAATAAACCCTAAAATGCATATTTCACTCTATTATCAAGATTGAAATAAACCCTAATATATTTTTTTATTCGAAAATTTTGACTTTATGACTGCCAGAAATTGTGGCAGTCCTGAAAGGAACTTGCTGTACAGCAAGTCCCTTTCAGGACTGCCTCAACTTCTGGCAGTCCTCAATATATCTAGAACTGCCAGAAATTGTGACAGTCCTGCTGTAGAGCATGTTCCTTTCAGGACTGCCACAATTCCTGACACTCCTCAGTACTTCTAGGACTGCCAGCAATTGTGGCAGTCATGTTGTACATCGAGTCTATTTCAAGACTACCACAATTTTTGGCAGTCTTCAATAATTATAGGACTGTCAGAAATTGTGGCAGTCCTGATATGAATCCAATTCTTCTATAATTAGGGTTTCTTCCATAGTTTTCTTCTACAACTAGGATTTCATGCATAATTCTTCTATTAATAAAGAAAAATTGGTTAATAGACTAATAGATTAATAGATTTGATAGATTTGATAACCCAATTTCTTCTACAACTAGGGTTTCATCCATAATGCCCAAACAAGAAGAAGAAAAATAAATTAGGGTTTGGAGAAAGAGATCTGAGAAATTAGAAGAGAGCAAAAAATCAAAATGTTTGAAATTTTTTTGTTCTTTTTCTTGTTCTTGTTCTTCTTTTTCTTGTTCTTGTTCTTCTTCTTCTTCTTGTGAGGAAAGAGAGGAGAGCAAAAAAAAATAAAAAGTTGACTTATATATTCACATGTTGGCTAGCCCTGAGTAATTTTTCAATGACAAACTTGTAAATAAATTAAAATTTACTTTTGGCTAGCCCTGATCAACTTTGCATGTGCCCTTATAAATTGCCAACTTAAGATGGAAAAAGGAGAGGCCACACTCAGTTCTTGACTTCTTGCTGTTCGTGAAGAGGCGTTCAAGGGGGTTCAATCCTGTCTTAATAAATTTTGAAGACCAAGTCAAGAAAGTTGAGATATTTACGCAAAGACAGTTCCATATTAGACTTTACGCAAAGGTCAAACTGAGTCAAACTCAAAACTCTACGCAAGCCTTAAATTCAGACTTTACACGGAGAACAGTTTCACTTTCTACACAAAGAATGAGCTGTCCATGCTGCATTAAATGCACGAAGATACTATTCTGACAGATTGATTTTCTGACAAAATAATTGCACAGAAGCCAAGGAGTTTGTTGTTTAATGTGCCAATGAGCTGTTTTATGCTTGAGGAACAACTTCCTCTTTACGTATAAGAGTTATTTGAACTTTTACGCTCAAGGCTATCTCAGCCACTCTTTTTGCGCGTAGAGTTTATTTGAGCCCTTACGCTCAAGGCTATTTTTAGCCGCTTTACGCAGGAAGCTTACTTTGAGCTATTTTACGCTCAGACATGCTTAAACAGCATATTTTACGCACAACCTGTCCTGATTGTGTGGGAATGTGGTTTTTTGACGCGGCCTTCATGCCATACTTCTCAAAGAATGTATGTACGTGCTCTCCTTATTTTATTGGATTATGGGACATGTGTCAACATGCGTAAAGGCCAATTTCTGTACATGGGTGACAGTTATCCTAACAGCCTGCGTAGAGACCCAATATTGGTACTTTTTACGCACAGAAGACAAGCCTATATAAAGACCTCTTTTTTTAAAGAAGGAGAAGATTTTGGAGATCAGACACTTTCAGAGCAAAGTGATTTTTCAGAGTATTTCTTTTCAACTTTTCCCCAAGAACAGAGTGAAGCAAAGCAGGAAAGCATTCGACTGTGCCATCAGTGCCAATTGTGTCGATACCTTTCTGGTGACTTAGTTCTTCCAGTTGTTCATCTCCAAGCAGTTTTCTTCACCATCATCGTGCAGTCCAAGGAACAAAGTGCGTAATGTGTGGAACATTGTAATCAGTTGTACCAGTGAGATTGTAAGCCAAGTCGGTATATCGAGTTGTAATCCATTGTATCCAAATATCAAATGTAAGCTGTATAGCATTGTTCAGTTGGTTTCCAATGTAAAGTGAGATGTACTGTAATCATTGTACTCCAATACAAGTCTTGTACTCTTCTTCTGTTATCAATAAAGAGAATATAATTCCGTATCGCTCTCAGATTAGACTTCCATAGCAATACTCTCAAGAATTTACTTGTACTTTTGTACATTTTCTCTCGTTTCTTTCAAAAGCCTTAAGGGCATTTTGTTAAGTGAAACAATATGACGACTTTGCTGGGGACGACTTTCTCCTCTGACGAGAAGGCAATTGCTTAATACGATGATGTGTCGATTGGATCGACGAAGAAGACTTTGGTCGTTCAGTTCGACCAGACTGCTTATGAAGAAATGCTCCGAACTGGGGGTAGTGCTCGCTGCTCCAATGTGCAAAAATCACGAAAGGTGCGCAAAGTTTGGATTTCTAAGTCCAAAGCACCCTATGATCTCTCTATTGTCTCTGAAGGCAAGAAAATTCTTCCCACTCCTGTCATTGGGGCTCCCGTCTGTGACGAGGCAGTTTCTACTTCACTGTTGTGCCCTTTGTGTAAAGTTCAGTCTCCCATCTGTGACGTGGTAGACACTCAAGTCTTGCGCTCTATGCGTAAGGGCAAATCTCCCGTCTGTGACGTGGCAGATATTCCTATTTTGCACTATACGCGTAAAGGCAAATCTCCTGTCGGTGACATGGTAGATAAAATTCACAATGGTGCATTTGCATCTAAAGTGAACTTGCCTACATGCGTACAGCGTAAAAACAAGTCTTTTGTCGCTACTATGGCAGACAATTCCTTTGGTTTATCCAAAGAGAATAGAAATTTTGGCAAAACTTATATTTTTCACCAACAATCCTCTAATGCTGCTTTACGCAAAGTGCCAAATCTTAGGATTATGCGCAATGCTGATGGTGTTCTCTGTGCACAAAAATCAACTCAGGATTTACGCACACAACTTCAGGCACGTAAAAATGCACAATTTTGTTTTGCCAATGAAGCTAGTAACTTTCTTTTTACACAATGGACTAAATATTCCTCTGTCCCAAATGTAAAAAAGAAAATGTTACCTTCCAATTCTTCTGATTTACGTGAGTTACTTGTGCAAAAGCGTAAAAACAGAAAATCTCCTATAACACTCCCTCAAGAAAATCATCATTGTGAATGTCACCAAATTGTGATCAAATGTTGCTGTTCTGCTACTAAACGGTCAGTTTTCGACCGATTAAGCTACAACGTACCTTAGCAACAAATTGATGAACAAGAACATGAGTTGTCCTATGCATCGGTCAATATGGCATCTCATATCAATAGAGGATGACGTCCAAGAAGCAATTCGTCCCGGACTCCAAGTCAACAACGGTTCAACCGAATCCTTGACACTTTTGAAGGAGTATATCAACATACTCGGTCAAGAAGTCAACGATCTTTAAGTATGCATTCTTCAGATTCAGAGGCTGGGGGTACCCAGTATTTGGAGTCAGAAACTGATAGCGTTGATTCATATCTCTACACCAATCCTTCTGTATGTTCAAGAGAAGTCGAATCTTATGTTATCGGAGAAGAACAAGAGACGTCTACTTCTCATACAGAACAACGTCTTTCCGCGGTGGAACAATCACTAAAGGATATGATTGCCATGATACAAAATATGCATCAGATAATAACGACTCAGTAAACAGTCCAAGCGGCAGTGATAACACCAGTACAAGTAGCTGCGCAAACTCAAGATAGTCAAGGGATTGACATACCTTTGAATAATATGAGTCAAGAGCATGTTATCAATCAAAACTCTGCATCTCCTGACCCTCTCATTCCAGAAGATGTATCACCTCCGGTAGGAGTTACGGTACATCCAACCACTATTCAATCAAATATACTCCCTCAAACTAGTGAAGCTATTCAAGCAGTTCGGGAGTTAAAAGAAAAATTTGAAGTTCTTAAGCACAAAGATCAGCTCCAGAAGTTGGGGATCAAGCAACCTTATCCTCCCCACTGGAATAATGTACCATTTCCTCGCAAATTCAAGCCACAATCTATGGTATTATTTGATGGAAAGGCTTCTCCAAGTTAATATATCAATTATTTTGATATTATGACTGTACATCTACAGAAGAATGATGCTCTTCTCACCCGAGTCTTCATTGGGTGTTTGACGGGTACAATATACGATTGGTATCACAGTATACCCGATAATTGTATATTGTCTTTTGACGAGTTCAAAGCAATATTTCTCTCTCGTTTCTATGAAGGAGGGATGGACATGAATATGTCCTCCTTAATAGAGATTAAACAAAAAGAGAAAGAGGATACTCGGACGTTTATTGAACGTTTCTGACAGGCTACTTTGAAAATGCCTCCTGGTATGCCAGATTCAGCATTAATTGATACATGCAAAATGAATCTGCGAGCAACCATCGCTATTTTTATAGGCTCTCAATTCACAGATTGGGCCTCGTTTATTATAGCAGCAGTTTCAGTTGAGACCAATGGTATATTAGCTTGTGAACATGGGATGATCTTCGTCTCAGAAGATAAAGGAAAGAAAGCCTCTTCAGGTAATAATTCTGGTAATCGCAATGGGAAAGGAAAGGAAACCCTGGTGGTGAACCTTTCAAAATCCAAAACTACACCAAGTAATCCGGAGTCTTTTAAGCCGAAAGAAGAGTACTCTTTCGACGACAGTGATATTCCTGGGATATTCTAATGTCTCGTGAAGAGTGGTAAACTCCAAATTCCAGATCCAAAATGACCTAATGAGGTGGATTTGACTGATAATTCCAAGTATTGTATCTATCATAGATACATAAATTATTCTACTAAGGCTTGCTTTATCTTGAAGAAGAAGAAGAAGATTCAAGAGTTGATAAATGCTAAAGCTATCGCTTTAACTAATGATGAGCATACAGTCACAACTAACATGATTTCTCTTCAATTTGGAGGTTTTCCTCCACAGCAAGTTCCTGATGGGATTGTTCCGATTCCGAAGGCGACAATAAAGATTGCGAATCTTCCATCAGCCAGGGATCAAAGTAAATGAATACTTCCTCTCACCTTAAAAAGTGGTGAAATCATGTGGGTACACCCTGACTTAGTACCTGAAATGGAGCATGAAAGTAAAATTTCAAAATCCAAGAAAGGTCAAAAAGTCAAAACCTGCAATATGATTTCTCATGTTGTTACCTCAGATCATGATGATTTTGATCATTTGTGGGATGACATCCCTTTGGAAGATAGGCTAAGGAGTTTGAACATATGCCCTCCAAGTTTGGCTCCTCCTACCAAACTAAAGCTTACTCATCAGCAATGGTTAGCAATGAATAGTGTCCCTTTGTATAGGGCACAACAAGTTTTTGCTGCTTTGAGAAAGCTCCGGTTGGAATTTTACCTCCTGCACCGAAAGTTTTCACCCTTGCGACTACAGGGGTCTCCGTTCTTTCTTCATCTATTGGACCGTCCGTTGAAAGTCCGCTACCTATTCGCATGTACAGTCGATAATCAGTCCATCTCATGAAAAAAATAGACTATGACTTTCAAAAAGGGGAAGGTTTGAACAATGGTAAAGGTATGCAATTTCCTTTGCAAATTCAAGGTCAGAAATTCTCCGTCGGATTGGGATTTGAGGTTCCTCATAAAAATCCCCATAAGACGAAGATTAAGGAAAAGAAGACTAAATCCTGTAATATGGTACTTTATTCTCCTGAGTTTGAAGAAGAGGCTTTTGCTGGTACAAGATCTAGAAAAGACAACCACAAAGATTACGAGAGAACTTTCAAAGAAGCGGATGACGTCACTGAAACACTACCGACTCAGTCATCTTCTATTCCTGCTGAGGCAAGACCTTCTAAACCATCGGTGGTTGAAAAAGGGAAATAGAAGGCAGTACGTTTTGACGTCCCGCTGAAATATAGTTCAAATCAAGGGTTGATGAAACCCTATAAGTTTGACATTCTAGCCCAATTAGCCAATACCCCGGCTAGACTTTCCATCTTTGAGTTACTTCGTCTCTCTAAAGAAAGTCGAGAAACTTTGAGTGAAGCTTTGTTACAAGAAGATTCATGTTTAGCCTAGCTCAAAAGTCCTGATAATACACCGGTGTCGTGTCCCCAATGTCACAGTGTGATGCAATCAATTCCTAACATTACTTTCACACAAGAGGATATGCTGTTGAAGCATAATCGACATGACAGGCCTTTGTGTTATACAGGGTATATTGACTCTACCAAAATTGACAGGATTTACATCGATCCTGGGTCTTCCATTAGCATTATTCCTCAAAGTATGCTATGACCATTGAGAATTTCTACTAGTGAGTTGACTTACACTAGTACGACAATTGTTGGTTTTAATTCTGGAAGGAGTAAACCATTGGGGAAAATTCGTCTGAAGATTCAAATAGGTGATCTTCGAACCATGGCAACCTTCTATGTTATCAATTCAGATGTATCTTATAATATCCTCCTCGGAAGATCATAGATACATGAGCATAACATTGTACCTTCAACTCTCCACTAATGCTTCAAATATGTGGATTCTCAGGGGACTGCAAAGACTGAATTTGCAGATCTCAATCCTTTTAAAGGTGTTGAAGCCTATTTCTCTGATTCAATATTTTATACACAGGAGCATGTGAAGGAAATATCCGATATGGCTGAAGATCGATCGCCTTCAGAAGACCAATCGCCCTCAGAAGACCAATCGCCTTCAGAAGATCAACCTTTGAAGATTAAGGTTAAAGGTAGGATTCGACCCCAACCTGTCAATGATGAACCTTTGGTGATTAAAGTTAAAGGAAGAACTCATGTTACGTCTGATGAATATGTGAGAATTCCAGTCAAAAGTCGAGTTCAAGTCAACACTAGTGATCATTCTCTCATGATCAAGGTTAAAGGACGTATTTCTTGTCCAACTGATTCAGAGCCACTAGTTATCAACCTGGGCAAGTCTACGCCTAAGACGGATAATGGTCTGTTAATGATTAATCCAAGGCGTAGTAACCAGTCTGTCAATGATGTAAATATTGATCAATCTTTATTTTTCTATTTTAATGAAGATTTTCTTTTAGAGTATATGGCTGTCAAATATATTGAAAGAATGACTTTTGATAATCAAGGTCATCAACATAAAACTGAAATAAATACAGAGGAAACCTTATATACTAACCATAAAGCGAATTCTTTTCCTCCTCATGTCGATGTTGGGCCCTACGCTCAGATGTTCCTAACATCTATTCCTTATTTTCTACCTGTTGCCTCATCATCACAAGCTTGTGTGGTTTATAGACGTCATGAAGAATCTTATTTTGTGATCCCGTCTAATAAGAAAAACAAGCGTCAAATCGCAGGACAGTCTTTGATGTCCCGCGGTACCGCAATAGAGGCACACCCCCGGTACCGCAATAGAGGCACACCCCAGCCTCTTCCTGCAAACATTTCAGATGTGACCGGACTTCTTGCAGAAGTTGCACTAATGGGCATGCTGCACCTGCCTCTGCTGCTGCTGGTGCACCTGCTGAATGGGTGTCCTAATCGGAGCCTGAAACTGTTGCTGCTAGTGCTGGGACTGAAAAGAACAATGCTGGAGTTGGGGACGCTTAGCAGCCCTCGCACTACTAGTAGCCCCCAAAAAGAAGTCACAGTCCCTCTTGGGCTTCAGGCCCAACTATCGCTCTATCTTGCGTGCCTTTGCAAGGATCTCCGCATATGTCACATAAAAAGAGGGGATGAGAATCTTCACATCCCAAGTCAAACCCTCTCTAAAGCAGCTCGGCCTGATCTCTGTCCCGTACCATGTACTCTGCATATCGGCTCAGCCTGTCGAACTCTGCAGCGTGCTCCTCTACAGGCATGCCTCCCAGCTGGAGGTTCTGGAACTGCCTGGCCAAGTCAAGCCTGTCTGTGGAAGAGAAGAACTTCTTCTTGAACAAGTCCTTGAATTTTGCCCAGGTGAGGCCCTCTCCAGCTAGAGCCAGCTCATTTATGAACCAGGTGCGTGCAATGTCCAGCAACTGAAGTCCCACTGCCTCAACCTTCAGATCATATGCGAGGCAGGATACTCTCATAAGACGCTCGATATCCTCGAGCCAGTCATCTGCATAGATAATGCCCTCGGTCCTTTGAAGTCCCGATGCCCCAGCTTCTTCAAGTCCTTGATACTACCCAGCCTCTGCTGTGCACCCTGCTGCTGCTGGGCAGGAGCTCCCCGCTCTACAACAGCTAGAGCCAAATGGTGGGCGCGCTCTCCATGCCCTGCTTCATGGTATCCGTCTGCCTTTGATAAGCCTCAGATTGGGCCCTCTGGGCCTCAAGCATCTCCCGAAAGAAGGCAAACATCTGCCCTATGTCGGTAGGTACTGGAGGCGGAGGAGGAAGATCCTCTGCAATAGACGGAGGAGTCAGCTGCGTAGAAGGAAGAACACCAACGACAACTCCTTTCGCAACCCCCGTTACCATGGTAGAAGCGTCCGCAGCGTCCTCAAGAACGGTCCTCATAACTAGCAGAGGAGCACCCCCGAATGCAGTTGCTGATACTCCGATTGCAGTAGATACAACGGGGTCAGGTCCGCGGGACATAGCAGACCTCTTTGCATCTGTCGACCCCGAACGCTGGGATCTGGTCTTAGCCATATGAAGACAGATCGAAAGAAGGAAGTCAATTATGGCACAAGATAGATTATATCACAGGAGGACAATTAGAGTACAAGATTCAATATCAAAGAAAGGGCAGTTGCATATAAACAATAAATTGGTAGTTTTTCCTAATTTGTGATTGAGTATCCTTAGGCTATAGCCTATATCATATGTATATACAATATGCTCGTAACAGCACTCAAAGTCGAGCGCCACTACGACATCGCACTAATTTGTGACTTCTGACATACATGTGCCACCACTAAAAACGTGTCACGACCCGCACCCGGTATAGGGGCACAAGTGCATAACAACGTCCAGCATACGCCGCAGAGTCGGCAGTAGAACGTTGTCTAGGTCTAAACTAACAGTGAATATAATGACCTGTCAATATATATATCATCTCCAATTGGAGGACAACAATGATATAGTAAACTCAATCACAAGTCTATAAGGTAGATTGAAATGGCACGATATAAGATAATAAAAATATGAAAAATATCCAGATGTCTAATAGATCATAATACAAGTCCAGGAGTCTAAGAGTCATCTATCTCAATACAAGTCTGAAATAATAAACATGCCAGAGTCAATAGTGCTGGAGACATATCCAGTACAAAAACCTAGTCTAACTGAGTCGCCACTAAAGCCTCAGCTGGAACTAAGCCCTCCTGGATCAGTGTCTTCTGTTCTATGCCAACTACATCCTGGGGACCATAATAAGTGGTGCACTCATCCTCGTCGCCGTCTGAAAAATATATCCAGTCAGGATTGGAACGAAGTACATTTCCAATAACAGTTCCAGTAAATGATATGGACTATTTAACAGTAAATAGAGAGAATATACTAGAAATAATGATATGTACACGAGCATGGCATATATGGAAATACTGTAAGTAAATGAAGAAAACGGAAATCATCACGTACAATAAAGTCAGGAATTTCTATCTAAGTGAGTGAGTATTAGTTTCAACAAGTGGCCGGCTTAGGAACTTGTACGGAAAATATGGTCTGGCTAGTCATATGTGCGGTGTATGACTAACACTTCCAGAAAAAATAATATCATGCACGGGTAGGGTATGGTCACATGCCAACACTACTACTCCCCACCCCGACTGGTGTAGTGGATCCAACCATGGTACGTTACGGCACGGGATACTTTGAGAAGGTAGCTAATCTTCTCAGGAATCGGTGTCTATACAATGCACAAGAACAATAACGGGGCTTGCACATGGTATACCAATATACGGAAATAACATCTCATGATGGGATCCAAAAAATATCAATCCGTGTAACCATCGTGTCGAGAATTCAAGGATATCTACACTAAATACACGAAACATAGAACATACCAAAAAAGGGAAATTATCCAAGAATGTACTCGCCTGAGATCAAATGTGAAATGTCAGCGACGTCCGATACGGCACCTTGAAGACCTAAATATGGAATATTATATCAATACCAAGTTTGGAAATGAAAATAAATCATATTAGTTCATTTCTAGGTCATAACGTCCATTCTAGGTCAAATTGGTCAAACTAGGTCAACTCTAGGTTAAACTAGTCAAACTTGGTCAAACTAACCATTTGTAAGTTGTATGTGTCCAATTCTAGTATATTGGATCTGTATCCTAAGTATCTAGGCTAAATTAGCTTTGTGTGATACTAGGGTATCTATGCTACAGTGTATACTAAGCTACTAGAAAAGTCATAAAATACTATACACTAGTATAATACATATAATAACATTTCCTAATTACCTAACCTATGGCCTAACTAGTATATGTTACTGAAAGCCCTTTCCCCTAACTTACATTGCCTCCTAACTGATCCCCTAACCTTTCCCTTGGTCTGCCCATAGGGAGAGGCTCCCTATACTCAAACTCATTCCTGTCCTGCACATTGCCTAGCTTCGCATTGCCTATATCTCCTCTTCCACTACATCCTTCCTATAATATACATATATCACCATGATATAGATATATATAGAATATGATACAATATGATACCAAAAGAACACAATCTCTAAATAACATAAAATCTGAGATTTAATATCTAAATAATCATTTAAAACAATATAACTAAAAATACATGTGTCCAAATAGAGACTTTTCCACTAGGACACAACCACAACACAAAGAACACTCCTATGACCTCCAAATGGACACGAAATAGACACAAATGGAGATACAACCATGGAAGTCATTCCTATGGGTTCAAAATATTCCTATATTCATGTAGAGGTGGATTAGAGGAGAGATTATACCTTCCGAGAGAGATCCAAAGAAAAATCCTTCCGACACGACACCGATACGAAGTGGCCTCCAAATGGACACGAACGAGCTCCGAATCCTCCCAAACTTGGCTAGCACCTTCTAACCATGGAGTAGAGGAGAAATGAAGAAGATTTGGTGGAAGAAGGGGTTGATTTGGAGATGAAATCAATGGAGCTTCCTCTCTAAATTAATTTGGGGAAGAACAAGAGAGAGAAAGTGGATGAAAACAAATGAATGAAGGAGTGACTCATTCCTTATCCCCCCCCCATAGGTGGCCGGCCACTAGATGGATAGGTGTCCTATTTTAGAATGTCCAAAATGCCCCCCACTTGCTTAAATGAAATAAATTAGGAAAATGCTTTAGGTTGAGGCTAAATTAGTCTAGTTTTAAGTCTCTAATTAAACTAAACCTATCCAAATTTAACTAGTCTAACCACTAACTAAAATTAATATCGTGTGGGCCATGCCTAACTAGTGTGTGTGTCCCACTAGAGTCAAAACTACCCTGGGTCCCCGTTACAAGTCGGATTGAGTTGAAATTCGAATCCGACTCAAATAACCCCAAAATATATCATAAATAATAAAAAAAATCAAAAAAATTCTAAAATGAAAAATGACAAAAATATCCTTATTTCTGAAAACTAGGGGTGACAAATCTATCCATCTTAAAAAAAATTCATTCTCGAAATTAAAACCAAGCAATCACCAATGCAAATATCAAAATAAATCAAAGAGGTCCAATGACCAAAATACTATTGGGCCAGAAATGATACTGAAAGGATCCTAATCATATGGTTAGGCTCTAGGTCAAACAGTCTTTAAGGTTTCACTAATAAAACATCAAAATCACAAGTCATGGCTTAAAAATTTAAAATGATTAAAATTACCAAAATCAAAGCATGAATTAAATGACTAATATTATAAAATTTTAAAATTACTTTCAATCAAAAACTGGGTGCTATAAGTCTATCCACCTAAAAAAATTCATCCTCAAAGATTAAAATGAAGTAAACACAGAAAAATTACGCAATTCAATAATCGTATGCGTCTGTCCAAAATCATGATACTCAGAATCTCCGTCATGCCAGTGAGCAAGGATACGATAATCACAGAGTCCTCGACTATGGTACATACCTCTAGAATTATGGTATTTAAAATTTTTGCATTGCCGCATGCTTGGTAGAGAAAACCTTAAATTCACACACCCGAGAAATATGACCATAATCCGACTATATGTCCTCACTATGCCTGCTAGCATGACCCTAGAGGATTCTAAAATCTCATAATCGAGACGACCTAGCCCATACGACTTATCTCAAAGAAAAATCACATCACAAGAACAAATTTTATCAAACGATCAAGGAACAGATGAAATCGAATTTCAAGACAGTTTATAAGAAGGCAAATGCAGAAAGGAGATCGAAAGATTGGAACCTGCTATCTGCTCTGCTACTGCCGAAGTGGGCTCAACTGTCATGGCGAAAGCTCACCCCTGCTGGCCTCCTCTAGCCTGCTGCACTCTGTCCTGGCTTGTCTGTCTGGCTGCACGGGCAGCACAGTTCTTCATCTGGTGATCTGGAGCTCTACAGAATAAATAAACTCCCAGTCTCATCCTGCAAACCTCCTGGGTGTGCCCCATCTTCTTACAGAAGGCACACTGGATGGCCTGCCTCTGGCCTTGTCCGTGGTGCTGCTGGGCACGCACTGGTGCCTGCTGAAACTGTAACTGAGGCTGCTACTGGAACTGCCTCTGCTGGAAGTGAGGGCACTTCGTAGGCCCCGCACTCGAGCTCGCTCCTAGAACGTTGCTGCCCCTCTTCGGCTTGAGGCCGAAGTCCTCCTCTGCAATCTGCGCCTCCATCAGGATCTGATCGAAGGTCGCATCGCGTCGTCCGGAGGTACGAGTGCGAACTGCATGGACAAGTCCCCTCCGGAACTTGCAGGCCTTGTACCCCTCATCCTGGATCAGACCGGGTGCAAACCTACTCAGGCGGAAGAACTCCACTGCATACTCGTCCACCGACGAGTTCTCCTGCACCAAACCGACAAACTGTCCCTTCAAGGTTGTCAAGGCCACATCTGGGTAGAACTTCTCCTTAAAGAGCGTCCTGAAGCTCTCCCAAGTCAAACCCCTCACAGACGCACGCGGATCCGTGCGAAACCAAGTCAAAGCTATATCGAAAAACTGGCCCGCTGCAGACGTCATACAAAGCCCTCTCGGGACCTCTGCCAACTCCAGGCTCCACTGGACATCCTCCAACCAGTCATCCGCGTACAGGATACCCTCGGTACCCTTGAACTCCCTCGGTCTCATCTTCCTGAAATCTAGGTGCGTGCCAGGCCTCTCCTGACCCTGCTGCTGAACTGTGGCACCCTAAACAGTACCCGGTGCAACTCTCTCTACTACTGCCATCGCCAGCTGATGTGAGTTCTCCATGCTCTGTCGCATCACCTCTGCCTGGCGGTGCTGTGCCTCGACCTGTGCTATCTGGGTCTGCAACATCTGCTGCAGAAGGGCCATCATCCCCTGAGTATCAGTCAGTAGCGGAGGCATCGGTGGAAGAGTATCAGGGATGACTATGGACGGTCCTGCTGCTGGAGGTGGAAGACCTCCTGGAATCGTCGCTGCTGCTTCCGCCTGAAGGACAGGGACTGAGATGGCAGCTCCCTCAACTGTAGCTCCCTCAGCCGGAGGTGGAAGTCCTACTGGATCGGACCTCTCTAGAACTGTACTAGGTCCTGCTGCCTGAGAACGAGTCGCTGTCATCCTGAAGACGAATTGAACCCAAGAGATCAATGTGGCACAAGATAAGATATTATCAAAGGAGGACAATTGAATTCAAATGCAAGAAGAGTTGTCATGATAATCAAAAGATCAGAATTTTCCTAAAATGTGATTAACTCCTATCATATCCTAGATCCTATGTCCTAGTCGCAGGCTCGTAATTAGCACTCTAAGTCGAGCATCATTACGAGATCGCACTAATTGCGACACTGACCTGCATGGGCTACCACAAAAACGTGTCACGATCCGTACCCTGAAGAGGGGCACGAGCACGTGGTTACGTCCAGCCTACGCCGCAGAATCGGCGGTAGAACGCTGTATATAGGGTCTGTAAATACTACGACTAAAACAGATAAAGGTACATGTACAGTACATACACTCCGAATGTAGGTGACATAGCAATACAGTCTCAATCACAAAGTAAAACTAAGGTAGATAGCATGAAAAGGAAATGGGATAGACGAAAGCAGAAAATAAGTTCAAGATCCATACAAGCCCAAAGTTGTACACAACTACACAGAGTCATAGAAATATAATATAAAATGCTACAAACTGAAAGTACTAGCTAGCTCGCAGGCCAGGCAAACCTAACTAAGCTACACTACTCAGGGTGAGCAAAGTCTAGTGGCTCTACAAACAAGCCACGGTCCAGGTCTACTCCGTCAGACTCGACCCCATAATAGGTCGGACAATCTGTCTCTGAATCATCCGTAATATATCAACGGTATCCTGTCAGGAAAATGAGCAAGTACTAACACCAACAGCAGTTCCATATGAATTGACAAATTCTGGTGTAATGAAATACAAGACAAAATCAACAGGAAATATATATCAAGATGTGAATACTGAATAGGACGACAATATATATATATATATATATATATATATATATATATATATATATATATATATATATATGATAACTTGGGAACTATCCGGAAGTCGAGTTATAACCCTTAAACCAAACAAGGACCGGGGTTGTAACCCTTCTCCCGAACAGAACTTAGCCTCCTATGATAAATAATTATAAAAGGTGCCTTGAATTATTAGTGCGTTATGTGATCGGCTTGGGAAAAACATGTTCAGGCTTTCCATCTGACCGGCTACGAACAAGTAACAAGTGTGAAGAATAAAACCGGTCACCATGGAAAGTTATGAACAAGTAGCTATGGATAAGTGACGAGTACAAATGTGAAGAACAAGTGGGAATTTTGATCACACAACCACTAATAACTCCACATCCCCAAATAGTTTAAAGGATCCGGACATAACACGTCATGACACGGAATTCAAAAGCAGGTAATCTGCTCACTCCCAAGTCCATGTCTATACAAGTACAAGTAACAAGTCGAGTCTTGTACCAATATACCAAGTAATCCGGGAACAACATCTCATGACAGGATCCGACATATACTAGTCCGTGAAATATCGTGTCTGGAAATCAAGTAAGACACTACAACTGAATCGGATATAGCAGATATCAAGACAATAAAAACTATCAGTGAATGTACTCGCATGTGGTCCTGAGCTGATAAGGTGAACAGACGCTCAGAGTAATCACAGACCTATAGATGAGATGCCATGAGTCCAAACAGGGTTTAATAATGAAAGAAAAGCTAATCTAGTCATGATATGCAAGTCTAAGTCAAAACTAGGTCACACCAAGTCACACCAAGCTAAACTAGGTCATACTAGGTCATATTGAACCAAATTGGGTCACACTAGGACAACCAAGGTCAAACAAGGTCACAGGAAGTCAATCCAAGTCAAACTAGGTCAAGGGTTGACTTACAGTTGACTTTTGGTCAAAAAGTCAACTCTGGTCAACACTGAGTCAACCATGGGTCAAACTAGGTTAATGTTGAGTCACTGGTCAACTCTGGTTTGGTTTCGGTCAATTCTAATCACTTATAGGCTAAGTTTGACTCGGTTGACTTTTGTTGACTTTTGGTCAAAATGGTCAACCGAAGTCAAAACTAGTCTAGGAGCGCTATTTCTGACCATTACCAACCAAGGGAACAAGTTCTAACCATATCTAAAACTCTAAACTCAAATACCTTAGTTTTTTCGGTATTACCTACATTACCCTTACCAAGGTAATCCCGATACCTTGCCCAATACAAAGAAAACCCCGCTAATTCTCAAGATACTAGCCTAGGCTCCCTAGGGTAGTTAGATACTATCCTATCTAAGGGTTACCTACCAAGAAATATAGGTTTCCTAGATATCTAATCCATCTTAGATTACATGTTGGTTATCTAACCATTACCTTACCCTTATACCATTCTCACATCTAACTAAACACACACACACACAAACTCACTCACTCACATATGGCTCCCATAATACCACACTTATAGGTTCTCCTATAGGCTCACACATATAGGCCAAGCTACATATATAGGCTCACCTATATACCCATGTCTAGACTCACACACACACACACAATAGCTCACACACTCACTCACTCACATATGTACATATAGGGCTGTCCAATTTTGGACTGATTTTGGGGCCTAATATGGGCTGAATGTAAGGATTCATGGCTGTTCAAATGGGCTAGATATAGGCTAATATGTGGGCTAACTATAGGTTGATATGTAGGCTAAATATAGCTGGATATGTAGGCTAAATATAGGCTGATTTAATGGACTGATTTAAGGGCAAGTTTAGGACTGATATGGGACTGGAAAATGGGGCAAATAAGGACTGATTTAGGACCGATATGTGGGGTTCCTATATGGCTGAATCTAAGGCCAATACAGGCTGAATATAGGACTAACAAGGACAGGTTTAGGGCTGCTTAATGGTGTCCTAATAGGGCTGCTTATGGACAGGTTTAGACAGGTTCATGG
This sequence comes from Iris pallida, assembly GCA_029216955.1. Taxonomy (NCBI): domain Eukaryota; kingdom Viridiplantae; phylum Streptophyta; class Magnoliopsida; order Asparagales; family Iridaceae; genus Iris; species Iris pallida. The sequence continues at coordinate 10,753,334 of JANAVB010022596.1, read as the reverse complement.
CTGATATGGGGCCTGCAAATGGGGTGGTTTGGGGCTGATTTGTATGGCTGTCAATGGGGGTTTATAGGACTGAACATGGGATTGGTTTGGGACAGTTTATAGGCTGTCCAAATGGCTAACAAAGTGGACTGTCCAAAGGGGTTTTCAGGGCTGCCAATAGGCTGTCAAATGGGTTGATTATAGGGCTGTCCATCTGTGTTAGTTGGGGGCTGGAATGGGACTAATATACCCCTACATCTGCTGCCACTGCAGCTCTTCTTAGACAGTCCCCTGTGGGGACTGTCACCCACAGCTGCTGCTGTTTGTAACAGCAGTTCCGCCCCCCCCCCCCCCCCCCCCCCCCCCCACACCCTCTCTAACACTCTCTAATATCCACTCTCTAAGATCCACACAAACACACACACTATTCTAACACCAACTCCACTCTCATATCTAAATCAACACACACACACACACACACACACATATATATATATATATATATATATAGACATTAATATATAGACATTAAAATATATATATATATATATATATATATATATATATATATATCACCATGATATAGATATATATAGAATAAGATACAATATGATACCAAAAGAACACAATCTCTAAATAAAATAAAATCTGAGATTTAATATCTAAATAATCATTTAAAACAATATAACTAAAAATACATGTGTCCAAATAGAGACTTTTCCACTAGGACACAACCACAACACAAAGGACACTCATATGACCTCCAAATGGACACAAAATGGACATAAATGGAGATACAACCATGGGAGTCATTCCTATGGGTTCAAAATATTTCTATATGCATGTAGAGGTGGATTAGAGGAGATATTATACCTTCCGGGAGAGATTCAAAGAAAAATCCTTCCGACACGACACCGATACGAAGTGGCCTCCAAATGGACACGAACTAGCTCTGAATCTTCCAAAACTTAGCTAGCACCTTCTAACCATGGAGTAGAGGAGAAATGAAGAAAATTTGGTAGAAGAAGGGGTTGATTTGGAGATGAAATCAATGGAGCTTCCTCTCTAAATTAATTTGGGGAAGAACAAGAGAGAGAAAGTGGATGAGAACAAATGAATGAAGGAGTGACTCACTCCTTATCCCCCCATAGGTGGCCGGCCACTAGATGGATAGGTGTCCTATTTTAGAATGTCCAAAATGCCCCCCACTTGCTTAAATGAAATAAATTAGGAAAAGGCTTTAGGTTGAGGCTAAATTAGTTTAGTTTTAAGTCTCTAATTAAACTAAACCTATCCAAATTTAATTAGTCTAACCACTAGCTAAAACTAATATCATGTGTGCCATGACTAACTAGTGTGTGGGTCCCACTAGAGTCAAAACTATCCCGGCTCCCTGTTACAAGTTAGATTGAGTTGAAATTCGAACCCGACTCAAATAACCCCAAAATAATATCATAAATAATAAAATAAATTTCAAAAAAATTCTAAAATGAAAAATGACAAAAATATCTTTGTTCCTGAAAACTGAGGGTGACACTCTCCGACTGTCCATCCATCTGAGGATGATATGCGGTACTAAACTTGAGCTGGGTGCCCAAGCTAGTCTACAAACTCCTCCAGAAATGAGAAGTGAAACGACTATCCCGATTCGAAACTATGCTCACAGGAACCCTGTGCAACCTGACATTCTGTCTTACATACATCTCAGCCAGTTTCTCCGTAGACAAACCCACCTTGAAAGACAAAAAGTGGGTCGATTTGGTCAACCTGTCAACGATGACCCAAATTACGTCTTTTCCTCCTAAAGATCACGGAAGTCCGGACATAAAATCCATAGTAATGTGTTCCTACTTCCAATCTGGAATGGGTAATGGCTAAAGCAGTCAACCTGGTCTCTACCTCTCGGCTTTCACCTACTGGCACACCAAGCATCTGGATACAAACTGTGCCACCTCCCACTTCATGTCATACCACCACACATGCTTTCTCAGATCCATATACATTTTGATGGCACCAGGATGCATAGAGTACTGAGAACGATGCGCCTCCTGAAGCATCTCTACCCGCAACTCTCCACTAGGCACGCACAATCTAGTACCGTGCCTCGGCAAACCGTTCTCTGCAATAGAGAAGTCATCCAACAACCCTGCCTGCACCTGCTCTCGGATGCTCCTCAGAGTCACATCATCAAACTGCGCTGCTCTGGTCCTGTCCATCAGCTCAGACTGAACCTGCAAACCCCACATCTACACCTCAATCCTAGGGATTATCACCACAATGCCCAAATCTCTAAATATGCCAAAAGGTGACGGTCCATTGTCAAACACATGGCTACCGGATACATGTGCAAAGCATCGGCCTTCCCTGGGTGATACTGCAAGGATATATCAAAATCCTTCATCAACTCTAACCATCACCTCTGCCTCATGTTCAGCTCTTTCTGTGTAAACACGTACTTTAAGCTCTTGTGGTCGGTAAAAATCTCCGCACGCTCTCCATACAAGTAGTGTCTCCACAGCTTCAGAGCAAAAATGACCGCTGCCAACTCGAAATCATGAGTCAGATAGTTCTTTCATGAGTACGTAACTGCCTGGATGCATAGGCAATCACCTTCCCATGCTGCTGAAAAATGCAACCCAAACCCTTTTCCGAAGCATCACTGTAGATCGTAAATCCTCCGGACCATGATGGCAACGTCAAGATAGGAGCCGATGTCAACCTCTTCTTCAGCTCCTCGAAGACAACCTGGCACTCCTCGGACCAGACGAACTTCACGTCCTTCCTAGTGAGTCGGGTCATCGGCTCGGCAATCCTCGAAAGGTCCTGTACGAACTTCCTGTAATAGCTTGCCAGATCCAGGAAACTTCGAATCTCTACAACTGAGCTCGGTGTAGTCCAGGAGTCTACTGCTGCAATCTTTTTTGGATCCACAGAAATCCCATCACCGGATACGACGTGTCCCAGAAACTCTACTTTGTCCAAGAAGAACTCATACTTCAACAGTTTCCCGTACAACTGCTCCCTCCTGAGAGTCTCCAGTACAATCCTCAGATGCTCCTCGTGCTCTTCTGGCGTCTTCGAATAGATGAGAATGTCGTCAATGAAGACCACCATGAACTTGTCAAGGTACTGATGGAATACCATGTTTATCAAGTTCATGAACACGGCCAGGGCATTAGTCAACCCAAATGGCATAACAATGAGCTCATACTGGCCATAGCGAGTCTGAAAAGCAGTCTTCGGAATGTCTTCCTTCTTCACCTTCAGCTGATGATACCCAGACCTCAAGTCTATCTTCGAAAATACCTTCGCGCCGCTCAACTGATTAAATAAGTCAACAATCATCGGCAGCGGATATTTGTTCTTGATAGTGAGGTTGTTCAGCGTCCTGTAATCGATGCACATACGCAGCGATCCATCCTTCGGTACAAACAATAATGGAGCACCCCAAGGCGAAGAACTGTACCTGATGAATCCCTTGTCCTGTAACTCATCCACCTGCTTCTTCAGTTCTACCAACTCATTGTTGTTCACCCTATAGAGAACTCAATATCCATGTCTGACGGCATCCCAAGCAACTCATCTGGAAAGACATCCATAAACTCTGCAATCAAAGGATGAGACTGCTCTTTCTCTTCTGTCACGCCCCGAGTCGATAAACCGTTCGTCCCCGGTGTTACTTTGCCGATTCGATCGTCCTCGCTAAGGCGTGATGCCGTACGAGTCTGGAATTGCACTCGTACAAGCAAGAACGTTAAGTTGCATTTGTTATTAATACGCCAATTTGAAACTTCACAATTCACATCGGAATATAAGACGCAGTATAGGAAGATATAAATGCTTTTCATTCATAGCTTGCAACGAAGTGCAAGTCGTAATTTATATTAGATGCCGTTGCGGCTACATTGATTGAAAACAGAAAGAAATACATTCGACAAGCTGCCTAAACTAACACTTGCCGTTTCATACATTCGCCCCTTTATACAAAGCCGTCGATTGAATTGGCTTCAAAATACTTCAGCATAGGAAGAGCTTCAAAACGTCTCTCCGCACTTCAGCTTCTGTTTAGTTGGGAGCGCCCGTCGCACCTGAGAAAATTGGGGGAATGGGATTAGCACACTTGCTAAGTGGACGAGACGAACCCACTCGTCTAAACCGACTCTGATTGATAGGGTAGGCATGCTTTAGAGTTGTCTTTCTATTAGAACTAAATGAATTCAGTTCATGTTCGATGGCCATCTTTGAATAATAAAGCGTACAGTGAAACATAGCAGTTTATCATATTTCTTACCACGGCCGTGCTCATCCCTGCATGAAAAACAGAGATAATATTTACCCTGCATAAGACAATAGGTGAGCATGCTACTATCTTATATACGGTCATTGATGTTACACATCACGTGGGACTATCTCAACGGCATTTCGGCCCGTCAGTCTAGGTTGCAAGCCTGACTGGCGGTCCCGCAATGCATCGGTGCCGAAGCACGATTATTCATTCCCCCTAGGTCGATTCGATTCCGATGCCCCGGATATCGATTCGAGGAAAAATATCAACTTGTGCACAAGCTGTCCATGACCATGCCAATGCGTGAACAGTTTATATATGCAAACAGTTTTGTATAGCGCGGACAGTATTGAACGACATTATCATTTTTCTCCAACTCATGCACGTTTCATTTTCCCCAAGTCGTACATCCGATTTAGCGTCCCGTAGGCACCTAATTGTCCGAGGCATCTTAACCCATAATCGACGTTTCGTATTATTTTGCAGCACTTGAAATAGTCTATCTTTTTTCTGTAAACCTTAAACTTTTCGAGTTATGTGATAAAACTTGTATTTTTCCAGAGTAGAACACTCTAAATCGATACGTTTTCCCGAGTTCTTGACTTAGTGGATTGGCATGCAATTAACTTGGCATCGTTCGATTTGAATGAATTCGAGGCAAGGAATTAGTTTGCGGGACGGAGTAGAAAAGAAGGGGCCGAATCACCCACCGATTACTTTGCTTCGTGCCGGTCGTCGAAGCGCTACGCAACGTCAATTCTTAGTTACGCGAGCTCCTGCAGTGGCACAAACGCTTGTTAGAATTTCCTTCTTTTCTCCTTGCATCGAAATTGTAATTGCATCCATGAAAACGACGTGAAAGCACTTCAAGCAAACCTAGCGGCAAAGCTCCAAGAAAACAATACAGCGGTCCGGTCCCGTCGAAGGGACTCTTATAGAGAGCTCACTCGCCGGGACGCAGCCCGCTGCATTTAGGACTTATTCTAACAGAAATCGTTCCATGAGTTGGATCGATTCTCGTATCTTCCGTCCAAATCGATTTGAACCGATGCCGCAAGGTGTTAACGTTTACCAAGCTTAGCGATCGAGTCAGATAGCCATCTAAGTTCCCGGCCGATCTGACTTGGCGCTAGCATATTATGAAGTTCCGTCGCCTATCGAAAGCGGGGCGCTACATAATATACCACTAAGAAAAAGTTTCGTCCCGAAACTTAAGAACAAGGGTCTGACCTTAATTTTAGACAAACAACGCAGGGTACTTCTCTTTCATCTCTGCCTCCATCTCCCACGTCGACTCCTCGACTGAATGGTTCCGCCATAGCACGCGGACCAAGGACATCGACCGATTGTGTAGCACCTTCTCCTTGCGGTCCAAGATTTGAATAGGCTCCTCCGAGTAAGACAAGTCATTACGTAGCTCCAACTGATCGAAGCTAACCACATGGCTTGGATCGTGCACGTATTTTTGAAGTTGTGGAACATAGAAGACATCGTGCACATCAGCCAAGGCAGGAGGTAGTGCGATCCGATAAGCAACCGTCGCAACTCGCTCGATGATCTCGAAGGGGCCTACAAATCTCGGGCTCAACTTGCCTTTCACGCCGAACCGCATCACACCGCGCATGGGCGTTACTTTCAGAAAAACATGGTCCCCGACCAAGAACTCTAGCGGTCGTCGACGAAGATCTGCGTAGCTCTTTTGTCGACTTTGCGCGATGCGGAGTCTATCTCGAATCAAGCAGACTTTCTCGACGGCCTGTTCCACTAGTTCCGGCCCAAGCACTTGTCGCTCTCCGACTTCGTCCCAGCATATCGGCGAACGGCACTTCCGTCCGTAGAGCGATTCGTATGGAGCCATCTGAATGCTCGACTGATAACTGTTGTTATACGCAAACTCCGCAAGCGGCAAATGCGTATCCCAACTAGTCTTTAGGTCGATCGCACACAGGTGCAGCATATCTTCTAAAATTTGATTCACCCTCTCCGTCTGACCGTCTGTTTGGGGATGGTACGCGGAGCTAAAATTTAGTTTGGTCCCCATCGCCGCTTGTAGGCTCGTCCAGAAACGCGATAGGAATCGTCCGTCTCTGTCCGAAATTATTGAGGCCGGCACCCCATGCAGTCGAACAATCTCGTCGACGTAGATTTGCGCTAACCGATCGACGCTCCATCCTACTTTAATTGCGATGAAGTGAGCCGACTTGGTCAAATTATCAACAATGACCCAAATCGCATCATTCCTCCGTGGCGTCTTCGGAAATCCCACAATAAAATCCATAGAGATGTTGTCCCACTTCCACTTGGGAATGGGGATGTTCTGCAGCTCTCCGCCTGGCCTTTGGTGTTCCGCCTTCACTTGCTGACACGTCATGCACTGCGATACGAAAGTAGCTACGTCTTTCTTCATGCCGTGCCACCAGAAGTTTGTGCGCAAGTCCTTGTACATCTTGGTGCCTCCAGGATGTAACGAGTACTTCGCATAGTGTGCCTCCGTCATAATTTTTTTCTGAGTTCGGCAGTTTCGGGAATGCAGCGCCTTCCCTTTAGTCGCATCGTCCCGTCTCCGTCTTCCGCGAAGTCAGTCGCCCTTCCCGTTGAAATCAGCTCGTGCATCTTCTTCAGGAATGAGTCGTCCTTCTGCGCAGTCTTTATCTTGCTAAGCAGGCTCGATTCTAACTTCATCTGAGCTAGGTGCAGGTGTCGATACTCAATTCCAAGTTCGATACCCATCCCTTCAAGGTCCCGCCGTATCTCCTTGTTTATGGCTAGTGTTCCCATAAACATTCTGCTAAGTGCGTCGGCTACAACGTTTCCCTTGCCCGACATATACTCGATCGTTAGCTCGTAATCTTTTATGAGTTCGAGCCAACGTCGCTGTCATAGATTGAGCTCTCGTTGCGTAAACAAGTATATCAGACTTTTATGGTCCGTATATATTCTGCAAGCCACACCATAGAGGTAGTGCCGCCAGAGTTTCAACGCAAATACGATCGCCGCCAATTCTAAGTCGTGCGTCGGGTAGTTTTTCTCGTGCTGCTTCAACTGCCGTGAAGCGTAGGAGATGACTTTGTCTTTCTGCATGAGCACGCACCCGAGGCCAGTTCCCGATGCGTCGCTGAATATCTGAAAGCCTTCTGGACCGTCTGGAAGTGCAAGGATTGGAGCTGAGACGAGCCGTTGCTTCAACTCTTGAAAGCTGGATTCACAGTCGTCACTCCATTCGAATACTACCCCCTTCTGGGTGAGGCGAGTCAGAGGCGACGCTAGTTTTGAAAAACTTCGCACGAATCTTCGGTAATAGCCCGCTAAGCCCAGGAAACTCCGAATATCGCTAGCCGAGGCATGTCGTTTCCAATCTACCACCGCTTCAATCTTCTTTAGGTCCACCGCGACACCTTCGGCAGAAATTACATGTCCGAGGAATGTCACACTACTCATCCAGAACTCGCACTTACTCTGCTTGGCATATAACTTGTTTTCACGCAGCATCTGCAACATCGTCTTCAAGTGCTCTGTATGCTCTTCCCGACTCTTGGAGTATACAAGGATATCGTCGATGAACACGACTACAAATTTGTCGATTTGAGGTCGGAAGACTCGGTTCATCAGATCCATGAACGCGGCTGGGGCGTTCGTCAAACCGAACGGCATGACTAGGAATTCGTAATGACCATATCGAGTGCGGAAGGCGGACTTCGATACGTCGTCGGACTTGATCTTCAATTGGTGATAGCCGGAGCGAAAATCGATTTTCGAAAACACGGACGCGCCTTGCAGTTGGTCAAACAAGTCGTCGATTCGCGGCAAAGGATACTTGTTCCGCACGGTCGCCTTGTTGAGTTTCCGATAGTCGATGCGTAGCCGCATCGACCCATCCTTCTTCTTCACGAACAATACGGGAGCTCCCCACGGAGAGACGCTAGGACGAATAAATCCGCGGTCTAGCAACTCTTGTAATTGCACCTTCAGCTCCTTCAGTTCTGCTGGAGCCATTCGGTAAGGTGCCTTTGATATCGGCCGCGTATCCGGAAAGGTGTCGATGCTGAATTCAATTTCTCGATCCGGCGGCATCCCGGGCATCTCTTCAGGAAAAACGTCGGGAAAATCTGCCACAACATCAGTCTGCAATGTGTTTGTATTATCCTTTCGTGTGTCTCGAACTGATGCCAAGTATCCCGCGCAGCCGGAACGCAGCATACGCCTCGCCGAGATTGCCGATACCACCATTGCCGTCTTTGAGACCGTACCGCACGAATATGAGAACTCTGTCTCGCCAGGAAGACGAAACACCACTCTCTTCTCCGTGCACTCGATCGTTGCACGACAAGCGCCCAACCAATCCATGCCCAGGCTTATGTCGTACTCTTTGATGTCTAGTACGACGGCGTCCAAGGATAGATATCTTCCCCCGATGCAAATGTGGCCGTCCCTACAAATAAAGTTCGCAGGCATATCGACTCCCGACGGAGTGCTAACGCTAATATTTATATCTAGCGATTTCATAGCTATTTTATTTTCTTTCACAAAATCTGTAGATATAAAGCTATGAGTCGCACCCGAATCGAATAACACTCGAGCATGTATATTTTTGTAGAGTAATATACCTGTTACAACGGTATCGGACGCGAACGCCTCGTCCCGAGTTAATGCATACACTCGGCCTTGAGCCCCATGGCGTTGATTCTGCTGGTTTACTGGCACCGCATTCGCGCCTTGCAGCATCGGCGCTTTATGCGGATTCGGAACATTCCTTGGTGGGTTGGTTTGATTCGAAGCTTTCTGCGGGCAATATGTAACTATATGGCCTACCTCGCCACACTTGTAGCAAGATCTCGTGACGCAATCGACGGTTCGGTGCCCACGCCTACCGCACCTAGTGCAGTGTTGACTGCCATGGTTTCGGTCATCGAACCTGTTCGGACGCTTTGCTATTCCCGATCCCCCGGCGTCGTTAGGACGTTTGTTGAAGTGGTTACGGACAACAGGCGCGGCTCTATTCGACATACGGCCAAAGACACGCTCACTATCTAGAGCGGCATTATAGGATTCACGGTATGTACGGCACTTTTGGTTCATGATGTCCCTTCGCAGTTCGTCGTTTAGGCCTTACTGGAAACGTTCACACCATGCTTCCTTGTTGGACAGAAAGGCGCTGGCAAACTTCGCTAGCTTTGAGAAGCTTGAGTCATAATCGACGACAGACATATTTCCCTGTCGTAGCATCATGAACTCGTCTTCTTTCTGGCGACGGACGGCGCGAGGGACATATTGTTCAAGGAAAGCTTCCTTAAATATCTTCCAGGAAATCGTTGCGTCTGTATCGGCTTTGTAGATTTCCTGCTTTTTAGCCGCCCACCAGTCGTACGCCCTCAGTTGCAGCTGTAACGCCGCACAAGCTACCCTCTGGGACCCTTCAATGCTAAGCAGATTAAACAGGTCCTCAATCTCCTCGAGCCATCCCACTATCACATCGGGCTTCGGTCGACCGTTGAACTTCGGCGGGTTCATTTTGCGGAACTCCTTCACTTTGAGCATGGAAGACGAGTCTATCATTTGTGGTTGGACTTCTTCCTCGACTTCATCTTGATCACCGTCCTTCTCCTCGGGTACCTCGTCCGTATCCTTGGTACGGCCCGTCATTCTGCTTGCTATCTGTGTCAGGGCGTTGATCTGCTTATGCTGCGCATCAAATTGGGATTTGAATTGCATCTGAAGCTGTTGCTGCTGCAGTTCCATCAACTGTAGCATCTTCTCCATAGTCGTCTCGCTAGGGCCAGCGCTTTTTGTGCTCGACGTACTATCCACGGTTTGGGTTGTTGTGTCGGTATTGTTTCTTTTCTTAGTCATTTCTACAAAACTGAGTAAACCCGTTAGTACTTTTCAAAAATATTTACGGGCTTACCTGTATGGAACTTTTATTTCACGAAGCCTGCCGACAAGCATTCAATCGAGCCATCGCAACGGACATTCCAACAACGAAACATCTTTTAAAAATCTGAGGAAACATAACTGAGCTCTGATACCAATTTGTCACGCCCCGAGTCGACAAACCGTTCGTCTCCGGTGTTACTTTGCTGATTCGATCGTCCTCGCTAAGGCGTGATGCCGTACAAGTCTAGAATTGCACTCGTACAAGGCAAGAACGTTAAGTTGCATTTGATATTAATACGCCAAGTTGAAATTTCACAATTCACATCGGAATATAAGACGCAGTATAGGAAGATAGAAATGCTTTCCATTCATAGCTTGCAACGAAGTGCAAGTCGTAATTTACATTGGATGCCGTTGCGGCTACATTGATTGAAAACAGAAAGAAATACATTCGACAAGCTGCCTAAACTAACACTTGCCGTTCCATACATTCGCCCCTTTATACAAAGCCGTCGATTGAATTGGCTTCAAAATACTTCAGCATAGGAAGAGCTTCAAAACGCCTCTCCGCACTTCAGCTTCTGTTTAGTTGGGAGCGCTCGTCGCACCTGGAAAAATTGGAAGAATGGGATTAGCACACTTGCTAAGTGGACGAGACGAACCCACTCGTCTAAACCGACTCTGATTGATAGGGTAGGCATGCTTTAGAGTTGTCTTTCTATTAGAACTAAATGAATTCAGTTCATTTTCGATGGCCATCTTTGAATAATAAAGCGTACAGTGAAACATAGCAGTTTATCATATTTCTTACCACGGCCGTGCTCGTCCCTGCATGAAAAACAGAGATAATATTTACCCTGCATAAGACAATAGGTGAGCATGCTACTATCTTATATGCGGTCATTGATGTTACACATCACGTGGGACTATCTCAACGGCATTTCGGCCCGTCAGTCTAGGTTGCAAGCCTGACTGGCGGTCCCGCAATGCATCGGTGCCGAAGCACAATTATTCATTCCCCCTAGGTCGATTCGATTCCGATGCCCCGGATATCAATTCGAGAAAAAATATCAACTTGTGCACAAGCTGTCCATGACCATGCCAATGCGTGAATAGTTTATATATGCAAACAGTTTTGTATAGCGCGGACAGTATTGAACGACATTATCATTTTCCCCCAACTCATGCACGTTTCATTTTTCCCAAGTCGTACACCCGATTTAGCGTCCCGTAGGCACCAAATTGTCCGAGGCATCTTAACCCATAATCGACGTTTCGTATTATTTTGCAGCACTTGAAATAGTCTATCTTTTTTCTGTAAACCTTAAACTTTTCGAGTTATGTGATAAAACTTGTATTTTTCCAGAGTAGAACACTCTAAATCGATACGTTTTCCCGAGTTCTTGACTTAGTGGATTGGCATGCAATTAACTTGGCATCGTTCGATTTGAATGAATTCGAGGCAAGGAATTAGTTTGCGGGACGGAGTAGAAAAGAAGGGGCCGAATCACCCACCGATTACTTTGCTTCGTGCCGGTCGTCGAAGCGCTACGCAAAATCAATCCTTAGTTACGTGAGCTCCTGCAGTGGCACAAACGCTTGTTAGAATTTCCTTCTTTTCTTCTTGCATCGAAATTGTAATTGCATCCATGAAAACGACGCGAAAGCACTTCAAGCAAACCCAACGGCAAAGCTCCAAGAAAACCATACAACGGTCCGGTCCCGTCGAAGGGACTCTTATAGAGAGCTCACTCGCCGAGACGCAGCCCGCTGCATCTAGGACTTATTCCAACAGAAGTCGTTCCATGAGTTGGATCGATTCTCGTATCTTCTGTCCAAATCGATTTGAATCAATGCCGCAAGGCGTTAACGTTTACCAAGCTTAGCGATCGAGTCAGATGGCCATCTAAGTTCCCGGCCGATCTGACTCGGCGCTAGCATATTATGAAGTTCCGTCGCCTATCGAAAGCGGGGCGCTACATCTTCCACCATAGCTCCATAAATAGCACTACCACCGGGCTCTGCTGCTCCCCTAACAAACTCAAACATTGGCTCCCTTGGAGGACTGAACAAAACCCAACCTCCTCTACAGTTTATGCTAGCATGGTACCTATTCAACCAATCCATTCTGAGTACCATATCGTAGCTCGGAAGTGGCATCACGACTAAACACGCACTTAATTTCCCCCCTCCCAATGAAATACTCCATCCCTTGCAAACATTACCGACCAGGATAATGTCTCCCTCGGTCATGATCTTGTAAGTCCTACCCAATGGTTCAGCAGGTATATGATGCTTCAGAGCAAAACACATATAAAGCTATGTGATGCATCACTATCAAACAAAGCTGAAGCTGGAATGGAATCGAGAACAACATAACCTGCTATAACATCTCCGACTGGCAGGCCTCCTCGACTACTAGAGCAAACGCCCTGTCCTGAGCAGCCCTATGATGATGGTCCTGAGCAAACCGTTGCTGCTGCGTCTGAAGTAGTGGATCCCTCGGCTGTACTGCAGGCGCCTCGCTGGTACCCTCTGAACTGCACCAGTAAGACGAGGGTTCGCGGGACAGTCTCTGATGTCCCGCGGTACCGCAATAGAGGCACACCCCTAGCCCCTTCCTGCAAACCTCCCAGATGTGACCAGACCTCTTGCAGAAGTTGCACTGAGGGGCATGCTGTTGGTGCACCTGCTGAACGGGTGCCCTATTCGGAGCCTGAAACTGCTGCTGCTGGTGCTGGGACTGAAAAGAACAATGCTGGAGTTGGGGACGCTTAGCAGCCCCCGCACTACTAGTAGCCCCCGAAAAGAAGTCGCTGTCCCTCTTGGGCTTCAGGCCCAACTCTCGCTCTACCTTGCGTGCCTTCGCAATGATCTCTGCATATGTCACATAAAAAAGGGGATGAGAATCTTCACATCCCAAGTCAAACCCTCTCTAAAGCAGCTTGGCCTGATCTCTGTGTCCCGCATCATGTACTCTGCATATCGGCTCAGCCTGTCGAACTCTGCAGCGTGCTCCTCTACAGACATGCCTCCCTGCTGGAGGTTCTGGAACTGCCTGGCCAAGTCAAGCCTGTCTGTGGGCGAGAAGAACCTCTTTTTGAACGAGTCCTTGAACTCCGCCCAGGTGTGGCCCTCTCCAGCTAGAGCCAGCTCATTTATGAACCAGGTGCGTGCAATGTCCAGCAACTGAAGTCCCACTGCCTCAACCTTCAGATCATCTGCGAGGCGGGATACTCTCATAAGATGCTCGATATCCTCGAGCCAGTCATCTGCATAGATAATGCCCTCGGTCCCTTTGAAGTCCCGAGGCCCCAGCTTCTTCAAGTCCTGGATACTACCCAGCCTCTGCTGCGCACCCTGCTGCTGCTGGGCCGGAGCCCCCGCTCTATAGTAGCTAGAGCCAACTGGTGGGCGCGCTCTCCATGCCCTGCCTCATGGTGTCCGTCTGCCTCTGATAAGCCTCAGATTGGGCCCTCTGGGCCTCAAGCATCTCCCGAAAGAAGGCAAACATATGTCCCATGTTGGTAGGTACTGAAGGCGGAGGAGGAAGATCCCCTGTAATAGACGGAGGAGTCCGCTGCGTAGGAGGAAGAACACCAACGACAACTCCTTTCGCAACCCCCGTTACCATGGTAGAAGCACCCGCAGCGTCCTCAACAGGGCCGGCCCTGAGCAATTGGGAGCCTGAGGCGAAACTTTCAAAATGGGCCCTCATACATAATATAAAAAATATATAAATAAAACAAAAATTTGTTGTAGTCAAGATTTGAACCAAGGACCTATTAAATATAAGTCTAGCATTGTAACCACTACACAAATGCTTTTTGATAAAAAAAATTGCACATGATAAATATTAGTTCTATTATGGACAGTTCCATGTTGGTGCCCCCTTTCGTCAGGGGGTCCTGGGCCGTCATCCGGCCTGCCCTGGGCCAGGGCCGCCCCTGGTCCTCAAGAACGGTCCTCATAACTAGCGAAGGAGCACCCCCGAATGCAGTTGCTGATACTCCAATTGCAGTAAATACAACGGGGTCAGGTCCTCGGGACGTAGCAGACCTCTTTGCATCTGTCGACCCCGAACGCTGGGATCTGGTCTTAGCCATCCTGAAGACAGATCGAAAGAAGGAAGTCAATTATGGCACAAGATAAGTTATATCACAGGAGGACAGTTAGAGTACAAGATTCAATATTAAAGAAAGGGCAGTTGCATATAAACAATAAATTGGAAGTTTTTCCTAATTTGTGATTGAGTATCCTTAGGCTATAGCCTATATCCTATGTATATACAACATGCTCGTAACAGCACTTAAAGTCGAGTGCCACTACGACATCGCACTAATTTGTGACTTCTGACATGCATGGGCCACCACTAAAAACGTGTCACGACCCGCACCCGGTATAAGGGCACAAGTGTGTAACAGCGTCTAGCCTACGCCGCAGAGTCGGCAGTAGAACGTTGTCTAGGTCTAAACTAACAGTGAATATAATGACCTGTCAATATATATCATCTCCAATTGGAGGACAACAATGATATAGTAAACTCAATCAGAAGTCTATAAGGTAGAATGAAATGGCACGATGTAAGATAATAAAAATATGAAAAATATCTAGATGTCTAATAGATCATAATACAAGTCCAGGAGTCTAAGAGTCATCTATCTCAATACAAGTCTGAAATAATAAACATGCCAGAGTCAATAGTACTGGAGACATATCCAGTACAAAAACCTAGTCTAACTGAGTCGCCACTAAAGCCTCAGCTGGAACTAAGCCCTCCTGGATCAGTGTCTTCTACTCTATGCAAACTACATCCTGGGGACAATAATAAGTGGTGCACTCATCCTCGTCGCCGTCTGAGAAATATATCCAGTCAAGATTGGAACGAAGTACATTTCCAATAACAGTTCCAGTAAAAGATATGGACTATTTAACAGTAAATAGAGAGAATATACTAGAAATAATGTTATGTACACGAGCATGGCATATATGGAAATACTGTAAGTAAACGAAGAAAACGGAAATCATCACGTACAATAAAGTCAGGAATTTCTATCTAAGTGAGTGAGTATTAGTTTCAACAAGTGGCCGTCTTAGGAACTTGCACGAAAAATATGGTTTGGCTAGTCATACGTGCGGTGTATGACTAACACTCACAGAAAAAATAATATCATGCACGGGTAGGGCATGGTCACATGCCAACACTACTACTCCCCACCCCCGACTGGTACAGTGGATCCAACCATGGTACGTTATGGCACGGGATACTTTGAGAAGGTAGCTAATCCTCTCAGGAATCGGTGTCTATACAATTCACAAGAACAATAACAGGGCTTGCACATGGTATACCAATATACGGAAATAACATCTCATGATGGGATCCGAAAAATATCAATCTGTGTAACTATCGTGTCGAGAATTCAAGGATATCTACACTAAATACACGAAACATAGAAAATACCAAAAAAGGGAAATTATCCGAGAATGTACTCGCCTGAGATCAAATGTGAAATGTCAGCGACGTCCAATACGGCACCTCGAAGACCTAAATATGGAATATTATATCAATACCAAGTTTGGAAATGAAAATAAATCATACTAGTTCATTTCTAGGCATAAAGTCCATTCTAGGTCAAATTGGTCAAACTAGGTCAACTCTAGGTTAAGCTAGTCAAACTTGGTCAAACTAACCATTTCTAAGTTGTATGTGTCCAATTCTAGTATATTGGATCTGTATCCTAAGTATCTAGGCTAAATTAGCTTTGTGTGATACTAGGGTATCTATGCTACAGTGTATACTAAGCTACTAGAAAAGTCATAAAATACTATACACTAGTATAATACATATAACAATATTTCCTAATTACCTAACCTATGGCCTAACTAGTATATGTTACTGAAAGCCCTTTCCCCCTAACTTACATTGCCTTCTAACTGATCCCCTAACCTTTCCCTTGGTCTGCCCATAGGGAGAGGCTCCCTATACTCGAACTCATTCATGCCCTGCACATTGCCTAGCTTCGCATTGCCTATATCTCCTCTTCCACTACATCCTTCCTATTATTCAGTCCATTGACTGAAACTTAAGCTCCTCACTGATACACCCAGCCTCACTCTTCCCTTCAATGTTCAGTATAACACTAACTCAAATATCCCCCCTTCCTACAGTCCAGTCTTAACTGAACTCAAGCTCCTGTAGTTTCAGTTCTTAACTGAACTGAACCAATCCACACTGAGTTCAGTCTCAGTCCAGACTGAGATTCAAAACCCCCAATCTGTTACAGCAGGTCATTATGATAGGAGAGTTTCCCCTGCATACCTATGATGGCAGCAACAAATGAACATCCCATAAAGTACACACACACTACTCAAATTCACAGTTTCACATGACCCACCCTAACACACTGCCTTGCCCCTTTAACATTCTATTTCCCTTCTCTAACTGGACTTCACCCAGTGCCAAGGGTTGTGCAATGTTCAAAGGCCCCCAATTGCTATTCACTGATACATGAATTTTCTATTACTGCTACCCCACTCTACTTAACTGAAAACTCACAAACACATATCAGTAAGATACAATACCAACTGATACACTAAACCCTTAAACTTCTGTCCTTAATTGTCTTCTACTATTGGATCCTTCCTTCCCAGTTTACCTGAACTTGGTTATCCTACATACTGATATTCATACCCTTCCATTCCAGTCTAAAACTGAACTACACTGAATTCCCCCCATTTCAGTCATGGATTGAAACACATTCAGTCATGTACTGAAACATCATTTCAATGACTGATACTCCACAAATCCTTTCCATTTACTGATACATTAGTTGAACCCCCACCTCCTATACATTAGATGAACCCCCATCCCTTCTCATTCCTAGAATGTATCCCTTCTCCTAATTCTCAGTTAACATAGCACAGTTATATATATATATATATATATATATATATTTTATATATATATATATATATATATATATATATATATAGGACACACAAATAGACATTAACACATGCCATATACCCTTTCCTCTATTTAGATAACGGTTAACATGTATATTATAATATACTTATAGTCATATATATTTGTATACATTATATTATAATATACTTATCTATATATACAATATACACAACTCTAAAGCACAAACATAGAAAGATACACAAATTTAGTGAACCACTGTGCTAGTGTCAAGTGTCATGAGGAATAGAGTGTGTGCACCAATGTGTTGAGGTCCAAAAACTCCCAAATTGATTCCATGTCCTACCATATGACGAAGCTACCAATACGTATCCATTTATGGACACGATAGGGACACACACTACCCAATATATACTAATTAAGTCTATCAAACCTATTATCAAACACTTGGTGTGCCATTCTCGGAATTTCTTCAAAAATGGCACAAAACCAATCTTCCTAATGAAGACTCATTAGAGCCTCAAAACTCTTCCTATGGGTAGCCCTAGTCCATGGGTGAATTCATAAGGGTCCAATATCACATTTAGAATCTAAATGACAAGGTTAGAGGGTGTTATACGGAGATGGATTCCCAATGAATAATCCAATGGACACGATCCGGACACGAAGCTCCTAGCAAATGGACTATTCTCCTTGCTCCTAGCTCCAAGATCCTTGTATGTTCTTCTTTCTAGGGAGAATGAGAGGAATAGGTGAGAAATGAGTGGAATATGGAAGGAATTAATGGAGGGTTGGCTCTTTCTTTGGGAAGAACACCAAAATAGGAAATGGAGGCTGTGGAAAATAATGAATGAAGTGAGGGGAGAGTCCCTCAAGTGGCCGGCCATATAATCTAGGTTAGGGTCAAGGCATAAAGTCCACTTAGCCCTCTAATAGTTGTCTTAAGGCTAATTAAATGCATGGGAAGGTTTGGGCCTATTTTGGTCAATAGCCTAATCTTCATCTTAACTAATAGGGCATGACTAATTAGTAATTAGTCTAAATGGACTAGTCTAATAAGTTAGACTATGAGTCATGCCATGCTAATTATTGGGCTCTAGTTTAGTGTCTAGGCTAACGGGTTCACTAACACAAGTTTGACAATTGGGCTAGCCACTAACCATATCAACTAACACAATAAAAATAAATAAATACAAACAATATTCCTAAATAAATATTCACACTATATAATAATTATAAAATGACAAAATTATCCCTATTTGGAAAAGTGGTAGTGACACTCCTTGAGTTGATGCTGTAGAAAATAATGGTGGGATAAATTTTATTGATGGACTACTACACTACTTATAGGGAGTCTAGCTCCTCTACATACTACATATTCCGATGTGGGACTAAAAGTCCCTTATTGACTCTCAACACTCCCCCTCAAGATGGGCGATAGATATTGATCATCCCCATCTTGTTACATAGCTTCGACAGACTTAATGAACTAAGACCCTTAGTCAGACAGTCTGCAACTTGTTCTTCTGAGCGGACATGGTCAATCTTCAGTATCCCTTGTTCCAGCTTCTCCTTGATGAAGAATCGATCAATCTCGATGTGCTTCGTTCTGTCGTGCTGGACTGGATTGTTAGCTATACTTATTGCAGCTTGACTATCGCTCAGAAGACGCAATGGTGCTCCCTTATCCAGCTTCAACTCTGTCAGCAATGCTTTCACCCATAGCAACTCTGACACTCCCAGAGCCATTGCTCTGTATTCTGCTTCAGCTGTCGACCGTGCTACCACAGACTGTTTCTTGCTTCTCCATGAGACCAGATTTCCTCCTACAAAAACACAGTATCCTGTGGTAGACCTTCTGTCGTCTATGCAGCTCGCCCAGTCTGCATCACAGTATCCCTCAACTTCTATGCGTCCATTCTTCTTGAACCATAGCCCCTTTCCCGGCGTTCCTTTCAGATATCTCAAGATCTGAAATACTGCGTCCATATGACCCGTTCTTGGATCATGCATGTAGCGACTCACTACACTTACTGCAAATGAAATATCAGGGCGAGTGTGTCCCAGATAAATCAACCTTCCTACAAGCCTTTGATACCTTTCACGATCAACAGACTCTCCTGCTTCTGCTCCCAATTTGCACTTCTGGTCAATGGGAGTGACGGCTGCTCTGCATCCCAGTATCTCTGTCTCCTTCAGCAGATCTAGTACGTACTTTCTTTGTGAGAGAACAATTCCCTGTTCTCCCTCACACACTTCGATACCTAGAAAGTACATCATCGCTCCTAAGTCCTTCACCTCAAACTCCTTCGCGAGTTTTGACTTCAGCTTAGCGATCTCGACTTCATCATCACCTGTGATCACTATATCATCCACATATACAGCAAGTATAGTGATGTGGCCTCTTGCATGCTGGAGGAAGACCGTATGGTCTGCATTTGTTTGACGGTATCCCATGCCCGTAACCGCCTTTCTGAATCTGTCAAACCAGGCTCGAGGAGACTGCTTGAGCCCGTATAACGACTTCTTCAGTTTACACACCTTTCCATGCGACGTCCCTCCTTCTGATTCCGTCGCATAGCATCCTGGCGGGAGTTCCATGTATACCTCCTCTTGCAGGTCCCCATGAAGAAAGGCATTCTTCACATCCAGCTGGTATAGCTTCCACCCATAGTTGGCTGCAATGGAGACCAGAGTTCTTACGGTGCTCATTTTTGCTACTGGGGCAAACGTCTCATCATAGTCTATGCCATATGACTGTGTGAATCCTTTTGCAACCAACCTCGCCTTGTACCGCTCTACTTTTCCTTCTGGCGTCTCCTTCACTGTGTACACCCATTTGCACCCCACGGCTTTCTTCCCTTTGGGTAATGGAACCAGCTCCCATGTCTTATTTTTCTCCAGTGCCCCAAGTTCTTCCATCATTGCAGCTTTTCACCTTGGATCTTTCTTTGCTTCCTGCCAACACTTGGGCAACGAAGTAGAGTCTAATGATGCAATAAAGGCTCGATAATTCGAAGAAATGTTAGAATAAGACAAGTAGTTGGCAATGTCATGTTCATAATCATCAAAACGACTAGGAGGTTTACCCGCATTGCTGCGAGAAGATCTCCTTACGGGAGCAATAGGTGGTGAAGGGATCGTACCATCCGAGTCAGAGAGGTCCGCATCGGAATCAGAGTGATTCAGGGCGGGGGCAACATCTTCAAGAGTTGGGGCAGGAGTAGACGAGGGACTTGGTACGGTAGGCACAGGGCACGGCACAGGCACAGTACTGGACTTCTGCTGTCTCCTTCTGTAGACTTGGAGTTCCTTTTCCCTTGTCTGCTGGAGCTCCTTTTCCTTTGTCTGCTGCTCCCCCTGCGTAATATATGTATCTTCTTCATTCTCTGTATCAGAGTCACTGCTTTCTCCTCCCCCTTTCGTCCAGTTTTCTATGACCGGACACGGGACCGATCCGACTACTACATTTGGGCTTATTATCTCCCCCTCACATCTAACACCCTCTGTGTTAGGTGTGTCACCAAATGCTGAACCTTCATCCGAACCATAGTATGGTTCCAGCTCTCTGAATGTAACGTCCATGCTTACGAACATCTTCCGCTCAACTGGGCTCCAACAGGCATATCCCTTCTGAGTTGCCGTGTAACCGACAAATACACATTTAACTGCGCGAGGATCCAGTTTGCCAACTCCTGGTCTATTATCTTGGACAAAACACACACACCCAAATACTTTCGGAGGAACAGTGTATGTGGTTGCCCCAGTAAGCATCTCCAACGGTGTCTTCCAGTCTAAGACTTGAGATGACATTCTGTTGATGAGATAGGAGGCCGTCAATACAGCCTGCCCCCATAAGTGTTTCGGGACATTCATAGCTAGCATCATCGTCCGTGCAACCTCCAGCAGATGTCTGTTCTTTCGTTCGGCTACACCATTTTGTGCCGGCGTATAAGCACACGAAGTTTGATGTAGTATTCCATGAGTGGAAAAATACTCAGCAACCCTCTTGTTCGTATACTCCGTTCCATTGTCAGACCGGAAACACTTAATTTTAGCGCCATATTGTGTTTCCACTCGGCGATGAAAATCCCGAAAAGCTTCAAGGATATCACTTTTATTCTTCATAAGGTAAACCCATGTTACCCGGGTATAACAGTCAATAAAAGTGACGAACCATCGAAAACCGTTAATACCGGTTGTAGGACAAGGGCCCCATACGTCCGAATGTATCATGTCAAAGGCAGCTGAACTCTTATTGTCCGAGCTCACATACGAGCTTCTGGTATGCTTCCCCAACTCACAAGCATTACAAAATAACTTCTCCTTATTCGCCCTTTGATATAAGGACGGATACAGTCGACTAATAACTTGAATAGAAGAATGGCCGACACGCTGGTGGTGGAGTAGCAGTTCGTCTTCTACACTACGTCGTGAAACTTCCGGTTGTGTGCCCGCTACAAGAGATGCCAATGCTTTGTCCAGTCCAGTCCTGTCCAAGTACCACAACCCTTTATGCCATGTACCAGTCCCGAGTCGTCGTCCTGTCCCCTTCTCCTGAAAAGTCACCGTGGGAATGTCAAAGGAAACAGTGCAGTTAAGATCATGGATAATGGCACTAATAGAGAGAAGATTGACAAGAAAAGACGGAGCATGTAAGACATCAGTGAGAGTGATGGAAGGGGTGCATGCGACAGTGCCTTTACCCAGTACTGGTCTGGAGGTAGCATCAGCAGTCTGAATACTCTCCGGCAACGGTAGGTGAGTATAGTCCTGAAACTCACCACGGGACCCCGTGACATGGCGGGATGCCCCAGAGTCCATAATCCAGCCTGGCTGATGGACAGACGCAAGAGCACGTGCAGGTATACCTGTGCTGGTTTGGGCAAAGCAAGTGATATGGTCCCCCGAGGTAGAGGACGCCCCAGGACTGTCGGTCGAACCCATCTTAGTGCCTCGCAACTTCTCAAGGAATTCCCGCTCAAGCGGGGTTATTTCGGCCAGTTGACTTTCTCCTCCTTCTTCCACCAGATTTGCTTTGTGTCCTCCCCTTCTACCAGCATATCCCCCTCTACCACCACGTCGTCCTCCACGACCCCGTCCGCGATCACCAGACTGAGTCCGCAAGGGTTTCGGACAAAATCTGATGTAATGGCCGGAGTCACCACAATTGTGGCAAACACCACCTACAGATGGAGGCGGATTGAATGCAGCAAGGGCAGACTTTTCAACCGTAGCTTGCTCCCCCTGAGAGGAGCCTTTGTTGGGCATCAACTTCAAGCGAGCTTCTTCCTGTGTCATGACAGCGATAGCTTCTTCCAAGGTCGGAAGTGTTGATTGGGATATGAGAATATTCCTTCTCTGCTCAAACACAGGGTTTAGCCCCTTCAGAAATTTCATCATACGCTGTCGCGAAATATAAGCCAGGAACGTCTGAAAGTACTTCGCAAATGCTGGTTCGACCTGTGCATCTTCCATCCCAAGAGGATCATAGTGATCCAGATCCGACCAGTACTTCTTCAACAGTGCTGCGTACTCAGAGATGGTTCGTTCGTCCTGGGCCACCCTATCGAGTTCGTCCTGCAGTTGGAAGACCCGCATAGGGTTGCCCGAACCCGAGTACATATCCTTTAAAGTCTGCCATATATCAGCAGCAGCCTCCATCGCCTCTACATTGCCCGACACCTGGTCGGTTAATGAGGCTGTCAACCACCCAGCTACTACGTTGTTGACAATCTCCCAAACAGCAAACTCCTTTGAGGAGTGATCGGCTGGCGCCTTGGTTTGGCCATTGACATAGCCAACCAAGCCACGTCCCTTCAGCGTCCGCATCGCCTGCCGCGACCACTTCAAGTAGTTAGACGTGCCTTCCAACTTCGTCTCCAGCTTCCCCATTTTGTAGGGTGACGGATCCACATCAGTATGGACCACACGCGGGGTTCCCTCGGTTAATCTCTTTGATAAGATATCATCAACCAAGGCCTTCATCTCTTCGGCTGTCAGTTTGCCACTGATCTTGTCCATCGCTGCTTCAACTGTTGAACCCTGTTCGTCGTCTTCTTCGTCTTTTTTGGTGTCTTCTTCGTCGTCAGTTTCCCAACGTCGTCGGCGTCGTCTTCGTCTTCTTGGTCGTCGTCTTCTTCGACGGCTTCCTCGACTTTATGAATGCGCTATCATCTTTACCAGCACCGGCGCGCGCATGTAAAGTGAACACGTCAGGATACCAGAGAAGACAGGAACAGTCTCTGTATAGATCCTGATGTGAAGGAACAACAAATAAAGCATTTGTTTATTCCAAACAGCGCAATCTAAGAATCATAGAAGGTGCAAATAAATCATTTGACAGCCTTCTTATTTATGATTCGAAGGACGCTGTTTTTTTTTTTTTTGTTTTTTTTTTTATTTTTTTTTTTATTTTTTTTTTTTGGAAAATAAAAGAGGTGGCTAGCTAGGGTTAGGGTTTGTAGACATGGCGGCTAGGGTTAGGGTTAGGGAAGGAGGGGGGGCTGCTGGTGGAGGAGAGGGAGGGGGGAGGGGTCGTCGGGTAAGGGGGGGGCCGGCAGGGTGGGAGGAGGGAGGGGTCGTCGGCAGGGGAGGGGGGGGGGCGTCTGGTGGGAGGGTCGGCAGGGTGAGGTCGGCGGCAGGGGAGGGGGGGGTCGTCGGCAGGGGAGGGGGGGGGTTGCTTCGGCAGGGGAGGGGGGGTTGACTTCGGCAGGGGAGGGGGGGGGGACTTCGGCAGCAGGGGAGGGGGGGGGCTTCGGCAGGGGAGGGGGTTGGGGCTTCGGCAGGGGAGGGAAAAAAATTTATTGATGAGGGCGACAGATTTATCGACGCAGCGGAAGCGTGGTGGGCCCACAGAGATGAGTGAGGTTATGGCTCTGATACCATGTAGAAAATAATGGTGGGATAAATTTTATTGATGGACTACTACACTACTTATAGGGAGTCTAGCTCCTCTACATACTACATATTCCGATGTGGGACTAAAAGTCCCTTATTGACTCTCAACAGATGCATCACTCCATTTTTTTCAAACCTCACGGTCAAGTCTTGAAAATTTGAGACTATATCATCCAAGGTACTTAGCCAGTTAGCTCCCATGACTACCCGGCACCCAGTAATTGGAAGGAGCAAGAGATCTACCAATATCTTCTGTCCCTGGCACTCAATGAGTAATCCCTGTACTCATGCCTTGACTGTTTAGTCGTTCTCCATTATCTACCATCACTTCAAAGGTCCTGTTTTCATTTTTAGGTAGTCCTATCCGTTCACCAAACTTGCAGTCTAAAAACTGTGTGTAGAGCCAGAGTCTACTAATATCAGAACTAGTTTCCAATTAAGAGTACCTCTTAACTTCATTGAGGAGTGATAGGAGATCCCTGACAGAACTTGGAGAGAGATTGAAAATGTTCCTGGGTCTTCTGCAATGCTCTCACCATTCTTTTCTGCAGCTGTCACTTGGTCCTTCTCCTCTTCTTCTTCTTATTCTTCTTCTTCATCAGTACACAGCATGTAGAGTTTCTTTTCTTTGCATTTGTGGCCTTTGAACCACTTTTCATCACATAGGAAGCACAATCCTAAGTTTTTTCTTCTAATTATCTCACTGGGAGAGATATTTGAGGTCTGCTTGTTGTTTGTGAAGGAAGTGTTACACACTGCTGTAGTAGTAACTAGCTTTTTAGCAGTATCAGTGGTCTGCCCAGGAGTAGAATTTGTTGTTATGTTGTTTTTCCCCGTAATTGCTTGTTTTGTAGCTTCTCCTCATTGCTAGCACTTTTTCTTCATACAATCTGGCCAGTTGCATGGCTGCGGGCAAGGTGGAAGGATTTGCTATTTGTACCTCACACCTCACTTCCCCTTTAAGCCCACCTGTGTTTTAGCTAATCAAACATTCTTTACTACTGCCTTGAACGTTTTTCGAGAGTCTTTGGAATTGGGCATCATACTCTGATACTGTCCCTTCTTGCTTCAGAAGTTTCAGTTCAATTACATAATTTGTAAACTGGCCCAAACTCCAGTTTGATGGATTGGCATTGATGGATTGGAAGAAGTCATCCCAGCTCATGAAGCCCCCTCTAACCTTCATCAGCCAATCAAACCAATATGCTGCCCTTCCTTCCATCTGCACAGAGCATACTCGCACTCTATCCCCCTCTAACACATTATAATAATTGAAATAATGTGTTACTTTTAACAACCACTCTTCTACCTCTGTATTGCCATCATAATCGGGTATTTTCAGCCTTAGTGTAGGTTGTCCCCAGCCCAGCCCTGCCCTGCTGGATTTGCAAGTGGCATTCCCCAGTGACCCCATGAGTAGGTGAAGTAGCTGGAATACCATTCAATGTGATTGGGTTGGAGAAGTGATTTGGAGTATTAGGAGGTCGATTACCCATCCTGGGGTTAAATTTGGAACATAGGCTCCTACCACTGTAGGATTGGGATGGTGATGGGGAATTGTTTGTAGGTTGGAGAAAGGAGTCATAGTTGCGGAAATTGGGATTCCAGGGTTTGGGGAATAGATCTGGGGGTGGGAATTCATGATCTGGTTATTGGGACTTTGGATCGACATTGCCATAGTTGAGCCGCCAACACTGGTAGGAATAAACTCAGGATCCTTCCTAGATCTAGCCATCTCCTCCAAAACTCGATCCACCTTATCACTGAGAGATTGGAATTTATCTTCCATAGATTGGAATCTCCGCTCGATGATTGGATCTATCCAGCCGCTTGAAGAACCTTGTTGTGCTCCGTAGCAGCTCGAGCCATGCTCCTTGACTGCCTCACCCACTGAATCAACTGGCTCTAATACCAAGTTGTTAGGTGCCCGTGCCGCCGGATCCACCATGGTGACTCCTCGAGTGGGATTTGCTATCACTGAAACAGAATTAACACTGAAACTGAATGTAAATGACAGGAAAATAGGTAACTAGGGTTTGTAAGCTTTATTGAATTGACTTGCAGAAGAAGAAGAAAATACAGTAAAGTAGATCTGTAGAATGAAAGTAGAAATAGACATAATTCTCCACACATATTCCTTACTCCCAGTTCCTTTATATAGACATGAATGGATTATTACCGCTAATCATCAGTTCATG
Source organism: Iris pallida (assembly GCA_029216955.1). Classification (NCBI taxonomy): domain Eukaryota; kingdom Viridiplantae; phylum Streptophyta; class Magnoliopsida; order Asparagales; family Iridaceae; genus Iris; species Iris pallida. The sequence continues at coordinate 10,727,176 of JANAVB010022596.1, read as the reverse complement.
AAGGCTGTTAGCCCAACTAACTAATGCTGAGTTGTATTAGTTAGTTGGGTGACTGGGCATACAGCTGGCACAATCAAGACTCTTTACTAACTGAATTTCAAATGCAAAAGTAAAAGCAAAGCAATGAAGAACTGTTACGCTTCCCTCTGATACGCTCTGATACCCGATTCATGACCACTCTGATCTCCCAGGTGAGCAGCCGTAGTATGATAGATGCAATGGGTTTGGCTGGGTCCTAACAATAGGATAGGGATAGGTTTGGGTGAATAGAATTTACTAGAATATTTGACTTGTTTATTATTGAGGTGGAGCTACACTTATATAGGAGAGCCTAACCCCTTTCCCTATTATTCTACACGATGTGGGACTAAACGTCCATTAATGCTCTCAACACTCCCCCTCAAGATGGGCGATAGATATCAATCATCCCCATCTTGTTACATAGTTTAGAAAGGCTTAATGAATTAAGTCCCTTAGTAAGACAATCTGCAACTTGTTCTTCTGAGCATGTATGATCGAGATTTAGTATCCCTTTCTCTAGATTTTCTTTGATGAAGAACCGATCGATCTCGATGTGCTTCGTTCTGTCATGCTGAACTGGATTGTTAGCTATACTGAGTGCTGCTTGGCTGTCACTCCGAAGACGCAATGGTGTTCCCTGGTCCAGCTTCAACTCTGTCAGCAATGCTTTTACTCACAACAATTCTGACACTCCCTGAGCCATAGCTCTATATTCTGCTTCAGCAGTCGATCGAGCTACCACAGACTGTTTTTTGCTTCTCCATGAAACTAGGTTACCCTCCACAAATATACAATACCCTGAGGTAGATCTTCTGTCATCGATACAACTTGTCCAATTTGCATCGCACTATCCATCAACACTAAAGTGTCAATTGTTCTTGAACCATATCCCTCTTCCAGGGCCCCCTTTAGATATCTCAAAATATGAAAAATTGCATCCATGTGGCCCTTCCTTGGATCATGCATGTAGCAACTCATTACACTTACAGCAAATGAGATTTTTGGGCTAGTGTGACCCAGATAAATCAATCTGCCTACAAGACTCTGATATCTTTCACGATCAACCGGCTCTCCTGCCTCTGCCCCCAACTTATCTTTCTGATCAATTGGAGTGACTGTCGGACGATATTCCAGCATACCAGTTTCTGTGAGCAGGTCTAGTATATACTTCCTCTGAGAGAGGACGATCCCATCTTTTCCTCGAGCTACCTTGATCCCGAGAAAATACCTCATCATTCCCAAGTCCTCCACTTCAAATTCTTTGGCAAGTTTCGACTTCAGCTGGATAATCTCCTTTTCCCCATTACTTGTGATCACTATATCATCTACGTATACAACAAGTATGGTGACGTGGCCTCTCGCATGTCGGAAGAAGACTGTGTGATCTGCATCAGTCTGGCTGTACCCCATGCCCGTGACAGCTTTTCTGAATCTTTCAAATTATGCCTGAGGAGATTGCTTGAGTCCGTACAGTAATTTTTTCAGCTTGCACACATTTCCTGTTGACTGCTTCGTGCAAAACAGGGGGCGTCTCCATGTATACTTCCTCCTGCAGATCTCCATGAAGAAATGCATTCTTCACATCTAATTGATGAAGTTGCCACCCATGGTTTGCTGCAAGAGAGACCAGGGTTCTTACCGTGCTCATCTTTGCTACAGGAGCAAACATCTCATCATAGTCAATGCCATAGGACTGAGTGAATCCCTTTGCAACCAATCTTGTCTTGTATCGCTCTACCTTTCCTTCTGGCATCTCCTTTACCGTGAAGACTCATTTTCATTCAACTGCTCTCTTTCCTTCAGGTAATGGAATAAGTTTCCATGTCCCATTTCTTTCCAGTGTCCCAAGTTCCTCTAACATTACAACTTTCCATCTTGAATCTTCCTTCGCTTTCTGCCAACACTTAGGCAAAGAAGTGGTGTCTAACAATGCAATGAATGTCCCATAAATAGGGGATAGATTAGAGTATAATAGAAAATGAACAATATCATGTTCATAACCATAACGAATAGGAGATCTTCCTGCATTACTACAAGAAGATCTTCTTAAGGAAATATGAGATAGTGGAGGAGAGATCATACCATCCGAATCAGAGGAATCCGCATCCGAATCATAGGGATTCGGTGCGGAAGGTGCATCTTTAGGAGTTGGGGCAGGGTTAAGCGAGGGACATGGCGCAGTAGGGACAATAGGTACAGTAGTGGACTACTGCTTTCTTCTTCTGTAGACTTGGGGCTCTGTAGATTGTTTTGTAGCCCGTTCCTCCCCCTGTTCTGTAGTCTGTTCCTCCCCATGTACTGGAGCATCACGTTCTTTCTCCTGATTGTATGCATCATCATCACTTTCCTCACTTTCGTTATCTCTCCCTTCTTTCCTTGGACTAACTTCCATCATTGGGCATGGAACTGACCCAACAATCACGCTTGGGACCATCTCTCCCTCACTCCTAACACCTCATATGTCACCAAATGCTGAGCCTTCACCTGAACCATTGTGGTAGTATGGTTCCATCTCTCTGAATATAAATCCATGCTCACAAAAAGTCTTCGCTCCACCGAACTCCAGCAAGAATATTCCTTCTGAGTCCCTGAGTAGCCAATGAAGACACACTTCACTGTCCGAGGGTCCAACTTCCCTACTGCAGGCCTATTATCCTTTACAAAGTATACACAGCCAAATATCTTTGAGGGAACAATGTACTTGTTCTTGCCTATAAGCATCTCAAATAGTGTCTTGCATCCAAACACCTGAGAGGGCATCCTGTTGATGAGATATGCAGCAGTCAACACGGCATGTCCCCATAAGTGTTTCAGAACATTCATAGCAAACATCATTGACCTTGCCACTTCCAACAGGTGCCTATTCTTCCGTTTTGCCATGCCATTTTGTGCTGGTATATAGGCAAATGAAGTCTGATGATGTATCCTATTGGCTGATAACTACTCTTCAATAGTTTTGTTGGTGTATTATGTCCCATTGTTGAAACCCTGCGATAAAAATCTTAAAAGCATGCAAAGACATAACTCTTACTTTTCATTAGATATACCCAGGTAACACGAGTATGGCTGTCAATAAAGGTGACAAACCACTTAAAATCATTAGCAACAGTTGTAGGACAAGGTCTCCACACATCAAAGTGTATCATATCAAAAGCAGCTAAACTTTTATTTCCAGAACTCACATAAGAGCTTCTGGTTTGCTTCCCAAGTTCACAAGCATCACAAACCAACTTTTGCTTATTCTCCTTTTGATACATAGAGGGAAACATCTGACTCAGTAGACTAAATGAAAAGTGTCTCATACGATAATGTTGGAGTAATAATTCATCTTCCATGGTACTTCGTGGCTCCTCCGGTTGTGCTTCATCCACCAGTGCTGTCAGTGTTGTATCAGCTCACCCATGTCCAAGTACCATAGCCCTTTATGCCAAGTGTCAGTCCCCAACTGTCTCCCCGTTCCCTTCTCCTAAAAAATAACCTTCGGAATGTCAAAAAAAACAACAAAATTAAGTTGAAGAACAATGGCACTAATGGACAATAGATTAACAGGAAAGGATGGAGCATGCAAGACATCAGTAAGACTTATCGAAGGGGTGCATTCAACTGTCCCTTTACCCACAATGGGTCTAGCAGTACCATCAGTAGTCTGAATGCTTTTAGGCGTCATCAGGTGAGTGTAATCTTAGAACTCATCACAGGCACCCATGACATGGGAGGATGTCCCAGAGTCAATTATCCAATTTACACTTTCTAGTTTGTGGGTAAGGGCATGAGCAGGTATGGCTGTGCTTGTATTGGCATAGTATATGATGTTATCCCGAAGGTAGATGGAGTCGATATCCTAGCGGTGTTTGCTCGACTGTTGCTGGTTCCAAGCTTCATGTTCCTCCACATTTCTAGCATTTTCCTCTCACTAGGGGTCATATCGAATGACAAATTCTCATTTCCCCCTTCCGTTAGGTTTGTCTTGTGCCCTTCAGAATAATGTCCTCTACCACCGACATAGCCTCCTCTGCCACCCCTACGCCCTCTACGGTCGCGTCCACGACCGCTGGACTGGCCTCTCATAGGTTTCATACAGAATCTGATGAAGTGTCCTGGATCTCCACAGTTGTAGCATCCTCTCCCTCCTGAAGGGTTTGGATTAAAAACTACTAGAGCTGATTTCTCCTCCGGAGAGCTAGTGGTACTGGACATCAGCTTCAACCGCGTTTTTTCTTGTGTCATAGCAGCAATAGTCTCCTCTAGTAATGGCAGTCCGGGTTGTGCTAGTAGCACATTACTCCTTTGCTCGAATGCTGGGTTGAGCCCCTTTAGGAACTTCATCATCCTCTGTTGCGACATATACTCCATGAACTTATGGTAATGTTTCGCAAATGCCGGTTCTACTTGCTCATCTTCCACACCAATGGGATCATAGTGGTCGATATCTGACCAATACTTCTTCCGCACAGCCACATACTCAGAGATGGTGTGATCTTCTTGGGCCACCTTATCAAGTTCATCCTGCAGTTGGAAAACTCTCAAGGATTGTCCGTCCCTGAGTACATGTCTTTCAGTGTCATCTAAATATCACCAGCTCCCTCCGTTGCTTTCACGTTGTCCGACACTTGGTCGGTCAAGAAGGTTGTCAACCATCCAGCTACAACATTGTTGACGATCTCCATACAGCAAACTCTCGTGAGGAGTGATTTTTAGGTGCTTTGGTTTGGCCATTCACATAGCCCACCAAGCCTCTTACCTTCAGAGTCTGCATCGCCTGACGCGACCACTTCAAATAGTTGGAAGTAGCCTCTAACTTTACTTCCAGTTTTTTCAACTTCGCCATTTTGTATGGTGAAGGATCCACATATGCGTGTGCAGTATAGGAACTAGTCTCGGTCAGCCTCCTGGAGAAGAGATCGTCCCCAAAGCCTTCATCTCTTTGGCCGTCAGCTTGTCGTAGATCGTCTTCATCATCTTCGTCTTCTCCTCTTCCATCAGCAAGGTAGATCGAGACCGTCTTCACCTTTGGTCACCGTCCTCTCCACGTCTACTATTCCTTCTTCAGCGGTAGCGGCGTCTCCGAGAGTCGCTCCTCATGTCTCATGCATGGTTGCGACTGGAGGTCGCATGGCCTGACGGAAAGGAGGAGAAGGGCCGGTGAAGAGGGTGGGGGCGGCGTGAGGGGGGGTTCTCTGGCCGGAGAGGGGGTAGGGCGGCGGTGCTAGGGTGGGGGCGACGGTGCTGGCGGTAAAGGGGGGGCAGGAAGGAAGGGGGCGGCTGTGGGGGGGCTGTGAGGTGGTAGCGGCTAGGGTTTTGTGGAGTAGGATTAGGGTTTTGTGGAGAGGGGTGGCGGCTAGGATTTGGTAGAGAGAGATGGTGGCTCTGATACCAAATAGAATTTAGTAGAACATTTGACTCGTTTATTATTGAGGTAAAGCTACACTTATATATGAGAGCCTAACCTCTCTCCCTATTATTCTACTCGATGTGGGACTAAACGCCCATTAATGCTCTCAACAGGGTGTTGGTAGCAAAACTACTTTAATTTGTAGTTAGGGTAAATATGTGACAGTTGGAAACATATAGCGGAGAAGGCGGGGATGTGGTAGTAGTAGTTCTTCCATTGATGATCGGTATTCCTGTTGAGTGAGCCGTAAACCGTTGCCGGACTGGAGAATAGTGGCCGAGGGTCCGGCATTCCCAAGTTACATCCATGGATGGAGACACGGGTAATGTAGCTGACTTTTGGAGGAATTGGTTGCGCCACCGCCATTGATACAGAGTTACATTCTGAGGCTTGAATAAAAGATCTAATATTATTTTAAGATGTATTCTTCAGTCTGGACTCCAGTCCGCAGAGAAGAAGACTTATGTTGAGGACCAATACTGGAATCCATGTGCTGCTTTCTGTTTTTGAATTTTCCAGCATAATTAACACATATAAATAGTCTAGCCTTTGATTCAATAAAGCTAGAATGCTTTCTGTTCTTTAGGCCAATTCTCATCAATCAATACTGAATATTTCTGATGAGTACTACATCGTCGAAGCCTATGGCTAAGTCGACCAAAAAATAGGCAGAATTTAGTGTCTCTCATATTTGAGTGCAACATTGCAGGGTACACCATTTCCCATAGGACCATAGGAGCCTTCATGCTTCTGACAATAGGATTCGAGATGTCTATTTTCACCTTAACTCTGGTAAATAAGCTCCAGTTCTTTGAATCTTGAGAGGATGGAGGTCTGATGGAACCCAGTCTCGATGCAAGGGTTGAAATATAATCCACCGTTAAGAGATTTACAGGCAAACCATGAAACTGGATAAGATTCAGACGAGGAAAAGGTGTACTCACTAGGAATTTTATTGGGAAGGCATCGTTCAAAGACTAACAAATGATTATTAATCTTCCACGACACCCATTGTCAATAACGAAATCAAGATCATCCATCAATTCAAATTTGGCGGAGAAAGATCCTTCATAATAGTAGTCAGATATCTTGATGTTTCCTTTCCATTTCCATATTTTTGGGATTGTCGAGGATATGACATGGAGAGGATAACGTTTATGGCACAGCTTGAATAAAAGGGATCTATTCCGTCTGTTATTTTTTCAACTAATACACCATGTTAAGTTCAAACCAGTTTTCTTCAACCAAACAGTCCCTTAGTACTAGACTAATGATATCTTAGTAGATTGTCGTGTACATTTAATTACTGTAAGATTGCTCTTTAATGTGCAGTATCATGATTTCACATGCATTTCCTAGTTAAATACATTTATTTACATTTCATTTATTTCCTTTTTTTAATGTGCAGTTCTATGATGAAGATGAAGGTTGTCGCCATATCATTGGTTGCATTTGCTGTGACCGTGGGAGCTTTCACGGCCGATGAGGGGATGCTGCCTGAACGCATTCCACCGCCTCCGCCGCCCTCACCGAAGATATGGACAACAAACGTTATCGTTGTTGTAGCGATTGCGATTGGGAGCTTTGTTGCCACCGTCGTAGGTGTATGCTGCACTTACTGGATATGGCGTCATCCATTGACTCCTCCCACTGATTTGATTCCTCCAGCGGCCGCAGTGATTGACATCACAGGTAACTTAAATTCATTGTTCAATTCTCAATTTCCCATTTTCCTGAAACATTGTTCTTCACTGTTTATTTTTCCAGTTTTTCAAATTGATTTTGGGCAATCATTTTAGCTAACTTAATACTGTCAATTACATGATTCAAGTCCCTAGTGTGGTTCTCCTATAAGTAAACTACTTGGATGTGAAATTTGGGTTTGATTTGATGGGGATTGGGCTCAAAATCTGAAATTTCAATTAGGGATACTTGAAATGGTTTTTTATGTGTTATTTTGAGTTGTTGGACTGTTTGATTCAATATACTAAAACCTGAGATTTCTGAGTTGTTTCCTTCCCTTTTTAACTGAAATTAACAGGAAGTATTATGTGGTTGGTTATTAAATCTGAGAATAATTGTATATGAACCTGAGATTATGATGTGTGGTTGGACTGTTTTATTAAATCTGAGATAGGTTAATCTGATTTTATGCTAACTTAATACTGTCAATTACATGATTCAAGTCCCTAGTGTGGTTCTCCTATAAGTAAACTACTTGGATATGAAATTTGGGTTTGATTTGATGGGGATTGGGCTCAAAATCTGAAATTTCAATTAGGGATACTTGAAATGGTTTTTTATGTGTTATTTTGAGTTGTTGGACTGTTTGATTCAATATACTAAAACCTGAGATTTCTGAGTTGTTTCCTTCCCTTTTTAACTGAAATTAACAGGAAGTATTATGTGGTTGGTTATTAAATCTGAGAATTATTGTATATGAACCTGAGATTATGATGTGTGGTTGGACTGTTTTATTAAATCTGAGATAGGTTAATCTGATTTTATGCTAACTTAATACTGTCAATTACATGATTCAAGTCCCTAGTGTGGTTCTCCTATAAGTAAACTACTTGGATGTGAAATTTGGGTTTGATTTGATGGGGATTGGGCTCAAAATCTGAAATTTCAATTAGGGATACTTGAAATGGTTTTTTATGTGTTATTTTGAGTTGTTGGACTGTTTGATTCAATATACTAAAACCTGAGATTTCTGAGTTGTTTCCTTCCCTTTTTAACTGAAATTAACAGGAAGTATTATGTGGTTGGTTATTAAATCTGAGAATTATTGTATATGAACCTGAGATTATGATGTGTGGTTGGACTGTTTTATTAAATCTGAGATAGGTTAATCTGATTTTATGCTATGTGGACTGTCACCTAGTTTGGACTGAAACCTAAGGTTGACACAAATGGTTACACAAACACACACACACACTTTCCTCTTTCTCTCTTCACTGTTTTTGTAAATTCCTGCACACAAACACTCTCACACACATTCCCTTTTCCCTCACAGTTCCCTCACTGTCCTCTACACACACACATGGCATCACACACCCTCACACTCTCATGTGACACTCACACACACACACCCTCTCTATATATCCTATTGTAGATATATGTAAAAATGTAAAAAAAATAAAAAAAATGTAGTGTGTATATATATAATGTAATGTGTATATATATAATATAGTTTGTGTATCATATGGGTATCTAGTATGGATACCTACAATGGGTGTATAGGTTATAGTATTTACACTAGTATTATATATATATAACTTGTGTGTGAACTATATATATGTATTTCATATATATGTGAGTTATGGTTAGATTACACATATATATCAAGAGTGTATTGTTAGATATAGATTTTTGACTTGGATATGCCTTAGGATTGGCCTATGGCCTGTATGTGAGTCTGTTTGACTAAGGAGCCTAGATTGGGCTTGTACATCCTTGTTAGACCTAGAATAGACTTGCTAGACTAGTGTAGACTAGTTTAACCTAGTGTGGACTTGTTTGACCTAGTTTGACCATAGTTGACCTAGTTTGACTTCTAGGGTTGACCAGAGTTGACCAAGAGTTGACTTTGGCCTAGTTTGACCTAGATTCATGTAGAATGCATTGTAATCACTACACCATAATAGGCGATTGCCCACGGTTATTACTGTTACAAATATTTTTCGTCACGGTAATAACCGTTACAATTTGGACGTGGTAAATATTTTGTAACGGTTATAACCGTGACGAATTATTTTTTTCGTAACGGTAATAACCGTGAGAAAAATGTAATTCGTCACGATAATAACCGTGAGTAAAATACAATTCATCACGATTATTACTGTTACTATACTTTATTTTTCTGTCACTAATGTCCACTCATTGTAATAGTTATAACCGTTACAAATAAAATATTTTAGAAAAAATTGAACCACAAACCGACATTCAACTCGTAACTAAACTATAAGCAACATATCAAGTTTAGCAACATTTCAACCATTCCGAATAACATTTCAATAACTAAAAAAATTATTTGAATCACATCATTTATGTCACTTATCATTTGAATAACTAAACCAAATCATTTATAGTAACATACATTATAATAAGCAGTATTTGAATCATTTGCCACAAGCCACACAACTTTATGTGTTTGTTGATGACGTAAGACAATATAGATTTTGCAACACTGCAGTAGACAATACAGATTCTTGCAAGATATGTGAAGCTTTTGGTCTTTTGGAAGGCTGTCGAATGCCTATGCAATGGCTTCATCCCATTCAGGCGTTGGGCCAGTCGATAAAATCTGCAAATTGCATGATGGATTAGTGCAAGTACTAGCTGTCAAACTTATCCAAAAATCATATTGATTTATCAACAGGATCTCAACCTAGACTACATTAAGACTCCAATATAAGGAACAAGAAGATGATAAAACTCTGATGAACAAAATCAGTGACCTAACCAAGTGAGATGCAATAGAGGCTTGCTGGTTATGGCAAAGCAAATATCATATTTTGCATCTATAGTGCAATTTGCCACACTCGGGATATTCCTTAACTCTATAGCAATACTATTGTAGGACATGGTTAAATCCTACCTCCATGTTCCAATAAATCTTGTCATGCAAATTCCATATTGAGGATGTGTCTTGCAAGCCTATAAAAGATTAAGACCTCAAGGGTGAGCCTTATTGTTTACTTGTCTGAATAATTAAAATAGCTCATCGAGATGACAGTTGTAAGCATCTCACTAGTTAATAGTTGCAATGTCAACTTTTCAGGTTGAGATGGATGCTGCCAAAAACAAAGGAAATGGCTACTTCAGATGAGGAATATATATATATATATATATATATATATATATATATATATATATATATATATATATATAGACACACACACACACACACACACATTCAAGTTATATGAATGAGCCACACAAACTCTCTTCTCCCAACTGGTACATATATTAGTTCTCAGAAACTGAGAACTAAGCCCTATATTATATTCCCTAAACCCAGCCACCTTGTCCTAGTACCCAACTAATCTTTTCCTATTGGATAAACTGGAACCCACAACCAAAACCTCCTTCTCATCTGTTACTAGGTTCATATCCACAACTGAACCCAAAGACTGATCATGACTGTAACACCCAGTTTTTCAGAAGAGGGTAATTTTGAAATTTTGTAATTATAATTATTATTTAATGGTATTTATTTCATGTTATGATTTTTAGTGATTTTTAATTATTTTTAAACTATTTAAATTCATGACTTATGATTTGGTGTCTTGCTAGTGTTCATTTCCAGACTGAGGGATATTTTAGTCATTTTTATAATTTTAAAAATTATTTGGGATTTTTATTTATTAAATAAAATTTATTATTATTAATTAGAATTTATGAGAATTTTTTTAGAATTTATTTTGGATTTATTTGGACTGGTTTGATTTTTGGTCAGTTTTGACTCTTGTAGGCTAACCTAGTGACTAACCTAGCTTATGGCCACTTAGTTAGGTTAAGTAAACTTGGTTTGACCTAATTTAGTAAGGTTTAAGTCATTAAAACTTATTAGGAGAGATTTGGAGTTAAATTGGCTATTATGGCTTATGGTTTCATAAGTCATGAATAATGACTTAGACTAATTAGCCCATAGGCCCACACATGAAACAACCCTAACCCTAATCAGCCCATGGCAGCCACTATTGACCCATCACATCATATTTAATGTCTCCCAAAGTTAGGGCTAGCCTCTCCCATAGAAATTTATTGCAAGAGAAGAAAGAGGTGAGCTCCCATCTTTAGAAATTCATCATAAATCCATTTTTATTCCTTTTTGACCCAAACAAATTGCATTAGGTTCTAAATTCTTCCTACTTTCTGTTGGCTATGAGTATTCTCATATTTGGAAAGATTTGGAGGAGTTTCACCATTGGGAAGAACCCCACTCTTTGAGCTTTTTGGAAGGATTTGATACATTGAGGTAACTTACCATTTCCACCATGAAACTCTGGTTTAAATGCATGAATAGGGAGCCCTAGACCTAACCTAACTATAGGAATAGGAATCCCTAGGTTTTCGTGTCCTTTCGTGTCCAAACAGGACATGTATCAGTGTCCTATGCTTTGTGTTTGATGAAATGCCACAGAGGACTTTTTGTGTGAATTTTTGAATTGTAATTGAATGGAAATTTGTATTTTAATGTCGCTTAACCATTTCTGGAACTCTGAGCTAGTTTCGTGCTTGTGTCGTGTCACTAGGACTCTCGTGCACGCGCACTTGGGCACGCGCGCGCGTGGGAACAGTGATCCCCTGCATCTCGGGGTCTCTGTTGGACACGACACGGCGTGCCCTGACACGAAACTTCGTGGGGAGCTTGGGGCACCCACTGTCACCATGTTCCCCAAGTTTTGTGGGACTTCGTGCACTGGTCGATGAGAAATCGACCGTGCACGGGTTTTTCCCTGACTGTGTGCATTGTTTATACACGCACTGATACGGCCCTTATTCTTTGGACACGACACACACTGACACGAACCAGGGTGACACACACCTAGGTCTACCCTAGGTTCATCCACTGACACGAGCACGAGGCCTAGGATGGCCTGTGTCGGGTGCACGACACGCGTGCACACCCGCACGAGGCTGTCCCAGTGTGTGTCCAATTTTCATGATTTAGGTTTTATTTGGATTGGACACGTTTGTGTCCACTTTTGTGGACACAAACACATCACATATCATGTACACACTGTGTTTTCACTTTACCAACCATCGAATTACTGTTTAAATCCAAATTCATTGTTCAATTCCTTTTCCTTTCTCTTTTTTTTTTCTGATACACTTTCTGCCTCATTACACTATACTGTCCATGGTTGTTAAATTCGATTTTGGAAATCATTTTTAACCTAATTAAACTGTTAATTTCATGTTATTATAGCTCTAACTTGTTCACCTAGTTGATATCTAATGGTATGAGGAAATTTAGATTGTTTTGAAGTAGTTTTGATTCAAAATCTGGAATTGTAGTATAGGGACTGTTTTAAAATAATTTTGTGTGTTACCATGGGACTTTTGAACTGTCTTTTAACTTTAAAAATCTGAGTTGTTTGATATTAGAAATCTGGGAATTTCTGAATTGACTCCCTGTTTCCAATACCTGAGAGTATGGGGGAGGGGTGATTGAATGTTTGAAACTGTGAGGTGTTGTTGGACTGTTATGAAATAATGAACTGTTGATGAGATTTTCCTGGAAGATATGAACTCAAAATCTGAGTTCATTGTAGCCTGAAATTTCTGTGTGTTATGATTGAATCATTTTCCTTTAACAGAGTTTTGTTTTGACATAAAACTGGTGTATTGATTGAGGGTTCAATGAATTGATTTCCTTTTCTCTTTCTTACTAAAATCTGAACTTTGTTTAAATCCTATAAAAACCTGAGTTTAAGGGTGTGCAATCCCAGTTTTGACTGGATGATGAATTGCCCCTTCTCTTCACTGATTTAAATTCCTGCACTTGGTATTTTCCTGCACACTGTCACAGTATACACACACATGATTAACACATATGTACACACACCATCTCACTTCCTGTACCATGCCACACCTTCACACTCACATTATATCACCATTTCACTCTCTTAGCTCACACCCTCCACACATACACACATGTGACACTCTTTGATTCTGTCAACACTATACACACATGCTCTACACACACATTTACATGTACCTATGAACATGCCCCTCTCTATACCTCTATTTATGTTCACATGCTATTATGAGCACTTTTCTATGGATGTATTCTAAGGGCCATGCAAGTATAGGCCAATAACCTATACAAGCCTGGTTTAACCTTTGTATATATACCTATACATATAAGTACCTATATGCATACTTGTTCATAGAAGTGATGTGTGGTTGTGGCTTGTATAGCCTAGTTATGAGGTGTGTTTAGCTAGGGTAGACTGGTTAGGCCTAGAGAGACTTGATTGAGTCTAGGTTGGCCAAGTTGACCTAGCTTTGACTAGATAGTTGACTGAAGTTGACCAGGGTTGACTTTAGTCTAGAATTGACCTAGATTCATGTAGAGTGCGTAGTAGAACTTCATTTTACTATTCTGGACATGTTATGACTTGTGCTGTTCTGTTTAGGAGCCAGACACCACTTCTTGGACAGTACGATTCATATCAGACACTCAGTTACAGGCGAGTACATTCTCTGATTATTTCATATCCTGCTTAGAATTATTACCTGCAGTAGATTACTTTACTTGTACTGTCACGTTGGTCACACGGATTGGTACTATATGGATCTCTACATGCGATGTTATCCCCCTCGGGAGCATCGGGTACATTGTGCTTGTGCGTTTCACTTACATCATGTACTCATGTGCTTTCATTACATGTGTACTCCTGTGAATCTTGTACTCTCATGTTCACGGAGCCCCCATGTATACTATCATGTGCACCCTATATGGGCCCCCATGTGATATCATGTGCAATAACATAACCTGTTTAGATCCTTGTGTATTGATTTGGGGATACGGGGGAGTGCTAGTAGTCGTGTGAACAATTCCTTGTAGTGTAGTTTCCTGTGCACCTCGACATCCTGTGCAAATCTGTCCTGTTCACATGTGCTATCTCGTACTCTGACTCACTAGTCACTGTTAGTTCTCTATGTATAGTAGATATCCTATTACAGCTCTTCCTGTTTTACATACTGTTTTTCTTTCAGTACCTGTATCTTACCTTACTGCATGTTCATATTTTCTAACCTGCTATGAATTGTTGAGATGTACTGTGCTCGCTCCTGTCCTGACTGGACCTGTTGAAAATATTACAGAGGATGAGGAGGAGGCTGGCCTAGACACCTATTATGGGGCAGCACTGGATGACACCTGTGAGCTGGACCCTCAGGAGGATCCAGCAGTAGCTGAGGACTTTTCCCCGACTGCCTAGACTAGATAGTTAGGCTTTTATCTTTATGTAGTTGGACATGTTTTAGCTAGACTTTTATGTGGAGATCAGTTTTGTATATATTCTTTATCTGAGACTTGTACTGCTGGGATTATCTTAGACTATGGTCTTATCTATTTTATTTCCTTGAGTTCTATTCATATCGTGCTATATCTTCCTTAGTTGTGATTGAGTCCTTTGCTATGTCACCCCCATTCGGGGAGTATAAACTGCTAGTTATATAATTGTTAGATGTGGTGACCTAGGACAGCGTTCTACCGCCGACTCTGCGGCGTAGGCTGGGCGTTGTTACGTTCTCGTACCCTCACAGTGGGTGCGGGTCGTGACAATGACCCCCCCCCCCCCCTGTCAAATGTCCACAAGTAGAACATTAATAGAAATTATAGGAAGGGAAATGACTTACCAAAATATGAATAAAAGCGATTCTCAATCCACGCTACAAGGTAATCCATAACTTGAGCATGATCCATAGGAAGCTTGAACTCTATACCACTCCAGTTTAATCTATTTTGGAAAAAAATGATCAGACATTAAATGATCAGACAAGTGCATTTTATTCTGATACGAACAAATTTATCCGTAACTACGAGGTTACGAATTGGGGAAAAAATGTGTTACATAGTGTCTATTTTGGTGTAGTGATATTTCGATCTTGGGAATTTACCAGGCCAAACATTAAATGATCAGACAAGTGCATTTTATTCTGATACGAACAAGTTATACAAATACAATTATCACAGATAAGATGTGCTTAGGTCTCAAAAACCATGATCTCAGCTCCCCTCTTTACAGACTGGAAGAGCACAAAGGAACTGTAGCACTTCTGAAGCTCGAAAAACCACATGTATCACAAATGATAAGAATATGTTAAAACAATATGAATAATAGAACCGGTATATGGATAGTAGGCCCTATCAAAAACTGAAGTATATTGTCATTTGTCAACATATGATATCAGGACAAATTTCTCCTTTGTATGCGGCCCTTGCCTACTTTTCTTGCATAAACTAGCATATACAAGTTGGTATCCAAAATAATCAGAATTGACAAAAATGAATGGGCCAACAATTTCTTTGTGCATAACAGGAAACGATTATCTCCAAAAAGTCAAAAACGAACAAAGACCAAAAGTAAAGCGAAGCAAAGACATCTAGAAACAGACCATAATAAGATTTTCCTCCATTCTTGGCCTCTGTGCTATCCTAATGGCAGCAGCTACAACAACCCCTGATGATATTCCAACCTGAAATAGATACATTATTTTACAATTTGATGAAAAATTATTATAAGTATAAACATAACAATGCTACATTCCTATTATGTGTCTATGAAATAACACTACATATGGGACTCATGGTAATGCCAGCTAGTAATTCCAAGATAATAAAAACTAACCTTGGGTTCTAGCTTCCTAATGTCTTAAATCATGGTATTTCCATAGATGAATATCTTCAAATTAGAACATTAACAAGGGTGCTAGCTGATCCGGACACTGCTTAAATTTCAGTAACCTTCAATTCAAATGAATGGTAAATGCAGATTATATCAACAGAAACCTTTTGAGCTATAACCTCTCGGGAAAATCATAAAAGTCATCAAAAAATAATCATAATAAGGATCGTTCAAGTCCACAAGAGTGATTATTAGAAAATATAGTGTGTATATAAAAATTATAATTTTTAATATCATTTAGCCACGATTTTAACTTTGGACACCACCCATTATACATTAGAAATAGTCCAAACGAACAAACCAAATAAACCGAATTGTATTCGATTTTGGTTTTGGCTAATTTTGGTTCGGTTTCGGTTTTGAAACCGAATAAACCGAACGCTCACCCCTAGGCAATAACATTAAATAGATGGAAGAAACAATTCAGCTAAGAGTATAATTATTAATATTAAAAGAAGAGAAGGCTACCACCTAAAGATCCTCCCTGATACTTAGATTCTATCCTGCTGATTTAGCAAGTCATTAACAACCTGAAACAGTAAATTTTTTCAGTAATTGGAATAGTTATGAACTTTTCATTATTGTAGGTTAACAAAATTACAAAATATCAAATATGGGGGGCGCTTAGTGGATGATAGATTTTGTGTTAGGGAAATGTCCTGGGTTCAAAACCTTGGGCAACAAGTGTTGAGTGATTGCCCGTAAAAATCAGTGATAAGAATTCTTAAATTTGACTTATTAAGATACAAAAACATAAATCAATTATGAATATCTTCCGTTGTTAAAGACTTCTAACTGTTTAATTTAGCATCCTTCTGAATGTATTAACATGAGGCCCATCCAATACCTTTACCCTAAGAAGCACTAACACTCCAAAAATCAATGATGAGTCCCAGTTATGTTGTGTCGGACACACGCATTGGGAGGGACACTGTCACACTCCAATAAAAATGGGTATCGAATCCCTTGTTGTCGTGTCTGAAATGTGTCATGTCAAATCCGTGTCCATGCAACATAGACTTTACTTAACTAATGTCTGCTTATAGTCCCTTCAGTTTAAACATGCACTAGGTAGAGTTTCTATTTTGCACATACCTTCTAGATCCACATCCTTTAGAGTTATGTATGTACTGAATGTCAATTTTTTTTTTGGCTATATTAGTTTAGATA
Source organism: Iris pallida (assembly GCA_029216955.1). Lineage (NCBI taxonomy): Eukaryota > Viridiplantae > Streptophyta > Magnoliopsida > Asparagales > Iridaceae > Iris > Iris pallida. Next base: position 10,710,166 of record JANAVB010022596.1, on the reverse strand, counting down.
ATGTTATTTTTTTCCTATAATACCTTTCCATAGTGGGACAATTCAACTTTTATATTACCATCTTCTTGTCACATGTCAGACCTTCATATACGTTGCATGCAGTATTCTTACAAGACATTGAGCTAAGAGTTTAATATGAAAAATCTTGTAGGTATTATAGGTGAAACTCCTGTAGGTACCAAAAATGAAAAATCATGTAGGCACCAAAAAATCGGAATAGTTGCCCATATAACATACATTTTAGTCATTTTTGTGATAATCATGGTGAAGTTATGAGTTGCCAGAATAGATGATGTGGATGCAAAGTCAAAAATACAAATCTTCCATGCTTTAGTAGTATAGACAATTGTCTTTGATAAGATTTGAATGTAAAAGAGGGTTTCATTTAATCAAATCCCATCAGGATAAATATTTTTTTGTTGCACCTAAAGTTGTAGTCTTCCTATCGTCCCACTTTCCTTATTTTGAATTCCTAGAGGCTTAGATCTATTTTCTCTTGGTTAATTTTGGATTTAGCTCGACAGAGATTAAAACACTAACATAATTTTGCAAGATATACAAGCTTCAATGATCAAGTTTATATGGTATTAGTTACTACGATGTCACGATATTGAAAGCTGGAACAACCTCACATTCACATTGTTGTAGTAATTAGTATTACTTCTCTTATGATATTCGCAAGGGGGACTTCTCCTACTCATTAACATGACTAACACACACCTTTAGTAAATATCCTCCCAAGTACATGCATCATTTTCATCACTCTATATATTAAGTTTCATTCTATATGGTAATTCAAAGTCTCTAATTAACAAGTTTATTGCAATCGGATGAGTAAGATCTCTAGAATTAGCTAGCTGATGGTTCATTTAGATGGAAGCAACTGAAAAAGTAGTCAACTTTACAAATTTTTTTGCTTTGGATGACTCGATCGATGTTGGATGCTTATTAGATGGAACCAAATGATTTTGACTTTAATCATGTACTAATTGTTAATAGCAATGGTTTAGTTATAGGTTAGACACATATGCCCCTTTCCCACGGGAATTTAGCATGTGGATCACATCTAACTGGTTCTAGCTAGGGCTTCCAAAACATAATATGGAACTCAATATTATAGATGCCAATGTAAACAAAAACAAAAATGCAAATGCCAATTCGAGACTAACATGGAAACTGATGAATCCAATTAGGATTTGGTTTATAGCTAAAATAATATGTAGTTCCTAAATAATCACATGTTCTTGCTCGAGACAAATATTACTGAAGAAAATGAAAATGGTCAAGAATGACATAGAAACCAAATATTACTGAAAAAAGTATATGAGAAGAAAGGAGCTGGAAAATTTCTAGATGAAAAAAGAATAAAGCCTAAAATCAACAAAACTCTCAAATCAACAAAGCCCTTAAATCAACAAAACCTAATGTAGTTCTTCATGGAAAACAACATGGTGGAATGGTAATATCTAAAACCTTAAAATCAACTAAACACTCAAATCAGAGAGAAAATATAAGGAGAGAAGGAATCGAAATTGTCCATTCTGCTTTAACGGTGCTGGATGTGTGGTGGTGGTAGCCCTTCTAGAAATCGAAATTGTGAGAGAGAAGGAAACTCTCAAACCCTAATCGAACCAAAATAAAAGGACATACCATCGCAGCTTCACCGGTGATGGGGAGACATTGCCTCTTCGCTTCGTCAGTAATGGAGTAGCGCAGTGCTGTTTTTGGCAGGCGGCTGCTTGTCAAAGGAAGCTGGAGAAAGGGGAAGGGGAGGGAACCACGAAAAAATGAGTGTGGGAAAATTTGGGGGCTCCTGTTTTCCTCTATAACATTTTAACACTTTTTGGGTTATAACCTCTGTAACACTTTCTTTCCAATCGCAGGGATGTGACATTTTGTAATAAATTTATCACGGTTTATACTGTCACAAACAATATAAAAATAACAAAATTATTGAATTTGAATTTTAGTAACGGTTTTTCAATTATCGTAATGGCTATATCTGTTACAAGTCTGTCACGGTAATAATTGTTACTAATGATAAAAAATTTGTGTTACAAATTTGTGTTAAAAAAAATTAAAAAAAATGTAGTGTATATATATATATATATATATATATATATATATATATATATATATATATATATATATATATATATAATGTAATGTGTATATATAATATAGTTTGTGTATCATATGGGTATCTAGTATGGATACCTACAATGGGTGTATAGGTTATAGTATTTACACTAGTATTATATATATATAACTTGTGTGTGAACTATATATATGTATTTCATATATATGTGAGTTATGGTTAGATTACACATATATATCAAGAGTGTATTGTTAGATATAGACTTTTGACTTGGATATGCCTTAGGATTGGCCTATGGCCTGTATGTGAGTCTGTTTGACTAAGGAGCCTAGATTGGGCTTGTACATCCTTGTTAGACCTAGAATAGACTTGCTAGACTAGTGTAGACTAGTTTAACCTAGTGTGGACTTGTTTGACCTAGTTTGACCATAGTTGACCTAGTTTGACTTCTAGGGTTGACCAGAGTTGACCAAGAGTTGACTTTGGCCTAGTTTGACCTAGATTCATGTAGAATGCATTGTAATGTTTCATTTTACCATTCTGGACTTGTTGTGACTTGTGCTGTTCTAAATAGGAGCCAGACACCACTCCTCGGACAGTACTTTTCAGTTGGACACTCAGATACCAAGCGAGTACATTCTCTGATCATTTTATATCATGTTTAGAATTATATTTCCTGCTTTAAATTACTTGATATTGTCACGTTGGTCACACGGATTAGTACTATATGGATCCATTCTTGAGATGTTATCCCCCAGGGAGCATCGTATACTACATGTTCTGTGTGTTTCACTTACATGGTGTATCACTATGCTTCACGGTTCATTGATCACTTGTGACATGTACTCTCATGATCACAGAGTCTTCCCTGAATCACCCAGTTATGGGCATTCCCAGAATCACCCATTATTGGGCTATCCATGTATCACCCCTTGTGGGCCTTGCATGGAATCATAACATAACCTGGCTGGATCCTTGTGTATTGATTGGGGGTACGGGGGAGTAGAAGTAAACATGTGAATAATATTCAAGTAGTGTAGTTCCCAGAATCACTCCATAGTGTAGTTCCCAGAATCTCCTATGTCATTCACATGTTTATATTGTACTCTGACTCACTAGCCACTGATAGCTCTCTATTACAGTATATCTATTTCTATTACAGTTTCTCTGTTTACATTCCATGCTTCTTTCAGTTTCCTGTATCTTACTTTACTGCACGATTATATTTTCTAACCTGCTATGAACTGTTGAGATGTATTGTGCTCGCTCCTTTCCTGACTGGACATGTTGAAAATATTACAGAGAACGAGGAGGAGGCTGGTGTGGATACCTATGACGGTGCTACTTTAGATGAGTGCCTGGACCTGGACCAGCAGCAGGTCCCACTAGCTGTGGATGACACACCCTTAGACTAGGATGCTTTTATTTTCAGTATTTTATGGATGATTGTACTTATTGATACTTGGGATCTGGGATTATGTATTTATCTTAGACACTTAGACTCTCTGATGTACTTGGGATTTTCCTTTCTTTTCTGCAGTTTCTCTTATCTATCTATCTGCTATCTTATCATCTGTCTTAGTTGTGATTGAGTTACTTTCTGCTATGTCACCCCATTCGGGGAGTATAAACTGCTAAGCTTTATATTGTTAGATGTTGTGACCTAGGACAGCATTCTACCGCCGACATTGCGGCGTAGGCTGGACGTACCCACTTCTCGTGCCCTTACTCTAGGGTGCGGGTCGTGACAGGCGCCCAGATAACGGGATTGCTTGTAGCCGGAATACCTCTCTATATGCTCTACTTGATCAATCTAGTCATTAACCTAGTCAGATTCGGTATGAATCCCTGACCGTGGTAACCAGGGATACATGTCCTAGACATGATACGAGACAAGACTGGTAGCTTATACAAGCACATTCAATACAATCACCCACGGTGTCATGATGAGAATTTACTAGCAAGTCGAGATAGCCGTCGCAACAGCATTCAAGATTACATGTTAGACTTACTTATCAAGAGTGCGCCACGACGGGCCACAATCATGTCATGTTACTTGTTATGTGTTACTTGTCAGGAGTGCGCCTTAACAGGCCACTATCGTGTAGTATCATGATAAGTCATATATCATATCTTGTCATGTTCATAGAGAAGTTCAAAATTAATATGGTACTAGCATTATAATCAAAAGAATTCCAAGTTACACAAGGGCTATTAAAATAAGGCATGCATAATGTGACAACTAACATGGCAAAGAATGCAAGGGGCTGATGGAAGGCTATGCGGCCAGGGCGCATGAATTGTCATGTGGCCCAGAGCGGTCCCATGCGACTCGATTGGTCTCATGTGGCCCAATTGGTCTCATGCGGCAAGAATGGTCTTATGCGGCTCAATTGGTCTCATGCGGCCAGAATGGTCTCATGCGGCCAAATTGGTCTCATGCGGCAAGAATGGTCTTATGCAGTCCAATTGGTCTCATGCGGCCAGAATAGTCTCATGCGGCCCAATTGGTCTCATGCGGCCAGAAGGGTCTCATGCGGCCAGAATGGTCTCATGCAGCCAGATTAGTCCCATGCGGCTAGAATGGTCTCATGCGTCAGATTAGTCTCATGCGGCCAGATTAGTCCCATACGGCCAGAATGGTCTCATGCGGCCAGATTAGTCTCATGCGGCCAGATTAGTCCCATGCGGCCAGTATGGTCTGCCAGATTAGTCCCATGCGGCCAGAATGGTCTCATGCGGCCAGATTAGTCTCATGCGGCCAGATTAGTCCCATGCGGCCAGAATGGTCTCATGCGGCCAGAGTAGTCTCATGCGGCCAGATTAGTCCCATGCGGCCAGAATGGTCTCATGCGGCCAGATTAGTCCCATGCGGCCAGATTAGTCCCATGCGGCCAGAATGGTCTCATGCGGCCAGATTAGTCCCATGCGGCCAGATTAGTGCTAGTCAGCACTTGCATCAACTCCAACCGAGGAGATGTTCATGGAAAAACACCATGGCTTCCATGCTCCACCCAATCTACGATATGAGCCCAAATCCAGACCTCCATAAGTTAATTTTGGGTAAAATAAAATTCTCTACAACATAAAATCATTTGTTTTCAAAAATATGCAAGTTTGATAAATCAAAACTCATGAAATTTGAAAATGCATCAAAGCTAAATCTACAAGAATTTAACCATGGAAATTGAAAATATTAAGTACTAAAGTGTCTTAGAATCTTGTGAGGAAGAAGATGGAACAATAAAAATAGAGTTGCTCCATGAAGCAAGTTGCACTTGCCTAAGCTTCTCTTGGTAGGTAGAGAAGCAATGGAGGAAGAAGAAGAAGTAATAAATGAAAAATGAGAAGTAAATGAGGAGAGAGAGAGAGAGAGAGAGAGAGAGGGGGGTTGGTAGCTTTTAAAGGGAGGGGTCACAATATGGTTCAGAATTTCATACACGTATAGTGAAATACGTAAAACAGAAAACGGGGGTGACATCTACTCCAGACATTGGGGATCCCGATGCATCGTCTGACGGCATCCCACACTACAATCAGCGGCTTCAACGCTAGCAAGAGTGAACCACTTGGCAAAATTCGATTGAAATGTCACATCAGCGATCTCCAGACCGAGGTGACTAGCTATGTCATGGATGCGGACGTCAATTACAACATCCTGTTGGGGCGCCCATAGATACATGAATACATGGTGGTGCCATCTACTCTCCACCAATGTATGAAATACGTATCCACCAACAGCATAGTCAGGACGGAATTTACTGATGAAAGGTCCCTCCCACTTGGGCTCAAACTTTCCTGGTATTTTGTGAGTCAACACCATCGGCCTCCTGACTGCCAGGACCGGGTCGCCTACTTGGAAAGTTCTCTGCTTGACCTTTTTGTTGAAAGCCTGTGATATACGGGCTTGATAAAGTTTAATGCGCTGCTGAGCTAGGAGACATTTTTCGTCAAGTGTTTCCAATTCTCGCAGCCGACGACGCTGATTGTCTTCTTCTGTCAATTGGTTTGTGATCGCTACACTGAGTGAGGGTAACTGGATCTCAAGAGGCAGTACCGCTTCGCTCCCGTAGACTAAGGAGAATGGGGTGTTGCCCGTCGGAGTCCGTACCGTTGTACGGTAGGCCCAAAGGCATTCGTCGAGCTTTTCGTGCCAGTCGCGTTTGTTGGATGACATGACCTTTTTGAGAAGCCTGACAATAGTCTTGTTAAAAGCCTCTGCCAATCCGTTTGCTGTCGAATTGTAGGCAGTTGATGCCACGTTCTGAATACGACTCTTGTCACAGAATCTACTGAAAACATGGCTGATGAATTATGGACCATTGTCGTAGATGATCCTTCGGGGTACCTCGAAACGGTAGATGACATGATGCTTGATGAAGCTGATCACCCTGGAGCCCTTCACTTCCGTCAGTGGAACTGCTTCTGCCCACTTGAAGAAGTAGTCGGTGATGGCTAGGATGAAGCGATGTTCCCTCGATGAAGGAGGGGTGATAGGTCCCACAATGTCCATGCCCCAAGCTTCAAAAGGCCAGGAGGCGACCGTAGGATGTAGTGGTTCCTATAGTGTATGGATAAAGTCAGCGTGGAGCTGGCAAGCATGGCACTTTTTAGCATAGTCGACAGCGTCGACAGCCATGGTTGGCCAGTAGTAGCCCATGCGCCGCAGTCGATCCTACAACTTGGGCCCAGGTTGATAAGCCCTGCAAGTCCCGTCATGAGCTTCCCAAAGGGCTTCGGCTGCTTCCTCGTTGGATAGACATCGAAGGAGAAGTCCATCGTAGGAACGTCGATACAGCATTTTAGTAGCCGTATCATAATAAAACCGAAGGGAACGCCTTCTGACCGAGATGGCTTCTTTTGGGTCCTCTGGGAGAACTCCATAGACAGCGAAGTCGATGAATGGGAACCTCCAGTCTCGGACATTAACACCGGCACTTGTCGTCATGGCGTGGGCCTTTTGTGAGCATAGGTTATTTTTAGGACAGACCAAGTCTCGACCAACCACCGTGACGTAGTGTTGAGTCCCGAAGGGAGCTGCTAATGAGGCTGTGAGGCTAGCCAGAGCGTCAGCCTCCAGGTTTTGTAGCCGAGGTACGTGTTCTATGAAGAACTTAGTGAAGGTTGAAATAATACTAAATGCAACTTCATGGTAAGGAACCAGATCTTCATGGCGAACTTCGTACTGCCTTCGAATTTGATTAACGACGAGTTTTGAGTCGCCGTAAGCTTCCAGATGATCAACCCCCAGCTATTGCGCCAGCTGGAGTCCCATGATGAGAGCGTTGTACTCGGCAACATTGTTGGAGCACGGCTTTGAAAGGGAGTAAGCATGCTGGATGACCAGCTGATCGGGGGAGACTAAGACTACCCCCACTCCTGCTATGATTTGGCCTTTGGGGCCTGTTCTCGAAGCACCATCGAAAAACACCCGCCAGACGGAGCTTTCTTCGGTGATGTTTGATTCTTGGACCTCATCCGGGATGTCTTCATAGAGTTTGGAGGACTCTGGGATGGGGTGTGCGGCTAAGAAGTCGGTTAGAGCTTGGCCTTTGACGACTTTTTGTGGGACGAATATCATGTTATACGACGTCAACAAGATTGCCCATGTAGCTAGTCGGAAGTTCAGTGATCCCGGCTTCGTCATGAGAACCCTAAGCGGATTGACTTGGGAGATGACATGAATTGTCTGTCCCAAAACATAATGGCAAGTCTTCTGGATAGCGAACACCAAAGCCAAACATTCCTTTTCAACGGGGTTGTACCGGTGTCCAGCCCCGATCATTGTCCTACTAAGGTAGTATATAGCTTGCTCGTAGCCCGCATCGTTGTTCTGAGCCAACAAAGCACCGAGAGAATGATCCATGGCACGGACGTAGAGGAGAAATAGTTTGCCTGAGACGGGTGCCACCAGGACTGGCGGGCTCGTCAGGTAAGCTTTGATATCATCGAAAGCTTTATGGCATTCTTCTGTCCAGACGTAGGAGACTCCCTTCTTCATGAGCTGGGTGAAAGGTTGACATTTTTCGGAAAGGTTTACTATAAATCTTCGGATGTATACAAGACGCCCTTGCAGGCCTCGAAGTTCTCGGAGGTTCTTCGGAGGGTCCATGTCAAGGATGGCTTTAGTCTTCTCGAGATCGACATGAATGCCTTTCGCCATGATAATGAAGCCAAAGAACTTTCCGCTAGAAACCCTAAGGAAGGATTTAGCGGGATTCATCTTGAGTTGATGCGCTCGCATGAGATCGAAGACTGTCTTTAGGTCTAGTAAGTGATCACCTTTGAGACGGCTCTTGACTGCGATATTATCAACATAACATTCAACTATTTTGCGTAGATGTTGACGGAAGATGGTACTTATAGCTCATTGGTACGTAGCACCAGCGTTCTTCAAGCCAAAGGGCATCATTGTGTAACAGAAAACCCCCTTCGGAGTCCTGAATGATATGTGTTTTGCGTCATCGGGGAACATTTTGATCTGGTTGTAGCCCGAGTACCCGTCCATGAAAGACATGCGTTCGAAGCCACATGTATTATCGATCATCATGTTAGTGATTGGAAGCGAGAATTCATCCATCGGGCAAGCAATATTGAGATCCCTGAAGTCGATGCAGACTCGTATCTTCCCATTCTTATTGGTGACATGGACGATATTGGCCACCTAATCCGGATGTTGCTATTCACGGATGAACCCGCTGCTCAGGAGTTTGTCCACCTCTTGATCGATAGCATTCATGATGTTAGGACAAAAACGTCGTTGTTGTTGCTTTACAGGCTTAGCATCAGGTAAGATGTTAAGTCTATGCATCACGATCTGGGGATCAAGTCCCGACATATCTTCGTAGCTCCAGGCGAAAACATCGATATATTCTTTGGCCAATTGGACCAAAGACTTCCGGCCTTCTCCCTTTAGACTCTTGCTGATGAAGATGGGTTTGGAAGGAGATCCATCCCCAAGGTCGATCTGTTCGACCTCATCTTCGGTAGGGGGTTCGCGTAATTCAGAACGAGACTCCCACTGAGCTCCTAGGCGTTGAGCCCAGGGTTCTTCCTCAAAGAATTCCGGCATTTGGTCATCGCCTTCATCCTCTCAAGATTATGCAGATGCCATGTTGACTGATAGCACCTTCCTGAAGACTGAGCCGATACTGGTATCGAAATCCCAAGTTGATGCTTCGAACGAATGGGAGTGTTCCACTTCTTCTGCCTCCGAACTCTCTGGAGTTGCCGGCGGCGTGACATAGCCCACCCCCCATCGAGTGCGATGATAGTAGTCCTGTGGCTTTCCTTTAGGTATTGGGAGACGGAGGAAAAGACACCGGCCTTTGCCATAGTTCAGGCCTTTGTTGCTTTTCAGATCATAACCCATCTTTTGGATGAGGTACTTTACCTTGTCCGTGTACCGATAGACTTGTATTCTGCCGTTATCCGGTTCTGGCTCAAGTGGCAACAGGTCTTGATGACGCTCGACTTTGCCGAAGATGATGGGTTATTCGTCTCGATTCTGCGGTGGGACTATAAAACAGACTCCTTGGGACGGGACCACTCGATTTACATGATTGACAGTCGTTACTTGTGTTTGTAACGACCGTAGAGCATTATCTAGTGTATACATGGTATTCCAATGTGGAAGACTAGAATAATTGAAAGACACTCTATTATTGATAAAACATGAGATTTTGTCCTGCGGGATTACATTGTCAAGAGAAGGTGCATCTATATCAGCAGATATGTACTCTCCTAACTCTTTATCTGTGAGCACTGGGGCTGGCTCGAGAGAGCTCATCGCAGATTTGACCTTGGGATCCGAGAGGGCTATGTGGGCCTTCTTTTGCAGCTTGAGTGAGGCAGACGATTACGGAGACTTGCCTTTAAGACGCACCATCAGCGGTGCCTCAACTGCGTCTTCGATGACAGGTGCCTTCCCCTGTAGTTTTGCCACAAGGGGAGCCGACGTTTGAGGTACTTTTCCCTTGAGCCGTATCTTCAAGGAAGCTTCAGTGGGTGCTCTACCTAGAGAAGTTGGTACTTTTCCAGGTAGCTTGATTGCCATGGGAGGCAGCATCTGAGGCGGTTTCCTTTTGAGTCGAATTTTCAAAGAAGCGTCGGGGATCATCTCTGGCTCCATGTCCGTATCCACCGCTATTTCTGCTTCGTCATCAGCATCATTGGCTTCCCTTTCGTCGAGCGACTTGTATAAGCTAGCATCGGTGAAGTAGGTTTCGACCCCCTTGAAAGGGTCAATGTCTGCGAACTCTGTCCAGATGATGCCGTTAGTGGACACGTACTTCATACATTAGTGGAGTGTAGATGGCACCACCATGTACTCGTGCAGCCACTGGCGACCCAGCAGGAGGTTGTAGTTGACGACGGTGTCCACGACATAGCAAGTCACCTCGGTTCAGAGATTACCGATATGATAATTCAGTCGGATCTTGCCTAGCGGTTCACTTTTGCTAGCATTGAAACTGCTGATTGTAGTGTTGAAAGGCGCCAGACGGTGCATCGGGATCCCCAGTGTTGAGAGCATATCTGAGGGAAGACCCTGGATCAATCTGAATTCGCTTTACCTTTACGGACCCCACATACCCTGTGTAATACAGTGGCCTGTTGTGCCGGTTGTGCTTGAGCAGCATGTCCTGTTGGGTGAAGGTTATGTTGGGGATGACCTCCTCCGCACAATGGCAGTGCGCACATGTGGTCGGGGTATCTTCAGGCTGCTTGACCTGACTGATGAAGGACTCAGCATCCTTCTAGGCTTCACAGAGAGCTTCGCGGGTGTCTTTGGAAAGACGGAGAAGCTCGAACAGAGATAGGCGAGCAGGAGTACCAACAAGTTGTGCCAATATGTCAAAGTTGTGGGGCTTGGCTAGCCCCGAAGCATTTTCTCTTTGCAAAGGCTTGTCGAAATGGGCGTGCTTCTGTTTATTGGCTGTTGGAGGTCTGGATGGACCCTCTTCCTGGGCAGCAGGGAGGCACCACCTCGACGGCAGCTTCGTCAGGTTGGGCGTTCTGCTGCGAACGCGTTTGTACAGGAAGTACCTCTTCCGCGGAGGAAGAGACCATGCGACAAGACTTGATCTTCTTGCCCTTGGTTTTAGAGACAGAGCATACCCCCGGTTGAGTAACTTCGGAGACGAGGTCTGGGTGAACCCATAAGATCTCTCCCTGAGATGTGGTGAGTGGGATGAGTCTACTCACGTTGTCACGTGTAGGTGGTAGGTTGACCACCTCCATTGTCGCCTTTGGGATGGGGACGACGCCATCTTGTGCTGTGGTTGGCGGCAAGGTATCGAATTGGAGCGACACCAGGTTGGCCGAGACTGTCTTCTCCTCGTAATCGACGGAGATGACATTCGCATTGATCATGCGCTGGATGTAATTCTTGAGAATGTAGCAGCCTGGGTTGGATGTCCGACAAACCGATGGTAGTGACAGTACCTCGGATTGTCAACTCTTCCAATCTTGTTGGGGCGCTTCGGGTCCGACAATTTAATATTATCACCCTGCTTCAACATCTCAAAGAGTTGTAAGGTGTCCTCATCGTTGAAGGAATATACCTCATTTGGCATCGTTACAAGCGGAGGCTTCTGAGTAGGTGCTTTTGCGCCTTTGGAGGCATTGACAGTCAACATCTGATTCCATTTTGCCTCGCATCCAGGGTTGCTGGTAGCAGGTTGTTTTCCCTTGTCTTCAAAAGCAGGGAAACTGACTCCCAGAAGGCGAGCATTACATGCCTTCTTTTCAGCTGCTTTGGCCTCAATAATCAATAAACTCCAGTCGGGGGGTGGAGCGGAGTTGAGCCAGAGTTTAACTGCAGGAATCATGTTCATGCTGCAGGAGGAGAGGAGTGCATGTTCTGGCATACCCGGGGGCAGTCTGAAGCAGGCTTGCCGGAATCGTTCGATGAATGCTCAAACCGTCGCTTTCTCCTTCTGACATACCTATATAAGGGATGCCATTGTCATGTCTTTCCCTCCATCGTAGAAACGATCGAGGAAGAGGCGTGTCAAGTCCTCAAAGGAGGATATGGAGTTGTCAGGAAGACTGCAGTACCAGTCGTAAGCCACTCCTTTCAATGCCCCGACAAACAGGCTGGTGAGTAGCGCGTCTTCCTTCGGGAGATGTCCCATTTGAGACTGGAAGTACGTCAGATAACGGCGTGGAGAGTCCTTCCCGTCGTATGGCATCAACGTTTGTGGTTTATACTTGGGAGGATAGACCACTTTGTTCCATTCGAGGGGGTATGGTTGTGGGATCCCCATCTTCTGGCGCTCTTCATGTCCATTCTTCGACTCAAAGTGCTCACGTAAGTCCCAGATCATCTAAACCACGTCTTTTGTGGAGCTGGGAGTCGAAGACGACGGTAAAGTCTGGAATTGTACATTCGAAGGTTCCGACACCCGAGGTGCTTTGCGGCAGTCGGTATTCAAGGATGCCCATTGAAGGGGCACACTTGATTCCCCGTTGGCTCCTTGGTCAGGATTAGTGGAAGGTGCCCTGGCCAAAGCTGACCGTATCTCAAACACTGCTTGAGTCAGTGTTTGCATAGAGGCAGAGAGGGTTTTGAGTCCCCCTCCAAGGTATCCATGCGCTGAATGAGGTCTGCTGGCGGAGCATCTGACTCCGTATCACCACCTCCCGTCATGTATACTGTCTAACATGACTGGAAGTGGATGGGTCGGTTGAAGCTTCGCTCTCAGCCTCGCTCTCTTGTAAAAGAGTCACTTCCCCTGGAGCTTCGTCTTGGCTACCCCCAGCTATGTTCTGGAGGATAACTTCGTCTTCGGGATGAAGATCAACAGGGGCTTGACCACCCCCAGCTATGTGTTGGAGGATAACTTTATCTTCGGGATGAAGATCAACAAGGGCTTGACTACCCCCAGCTTCCCCTGAGATCTTCTTTCTCCCCCGGGTCCCGTCAAACACTCCTGAGGACGGGACAGTCGTCTTAGTCTTCCTCGGCTGGCTCTTAGATGAGGACGAGGTCGATGAGTTGCCAGTCGCCTTTCGGATTGACGAGGAGTTAGAGACTATGTTGCAAGAAGCAACCTTTAGTTCTGGCTCCTCTTCAATTGACACCTTCTTCCCGAGGTGACGTTGGAGGGGTGTTGATGATTGCAGCCGCTGGAACACAAACTGCCTTTGTGGTGGGACTGCTGTCTTACAACAACAGTTGATGGTGACTACAGCACATGTGTGCCCTGTGAGGGGCGTATTGTGCTTGTCGGTCGACTCTCATGATTGACGTTTGTGAAGGATCATATTACACAAATAGTCAGAGGGGAGTGCCACCTTCACACCCCCATCAGGCGTATGGCAAGGCCAAGCGCCGGGGTGGTGAAGTGAATGTTGCACCCCTTGATCCGGCGCAAACGATGCACCCAGATCAATAGTGGGGGAGCAACATTTAGAGTGGCTTGAAAGTCACAGACGCACAACCAATGTAGGTGCGGGGGTTCAAGATCACGGAGTTTACCTCGAACGGCTTGGTTGAAAGCGCAGCGGATGCGCCCAAGCGGAACGAGGTCTTTGAAGGTTGGCCCGTTCGCGGCGCAGAAGCACCAGAGTCAACCTTGTACAGTTTACCATTGGCAGCCTGCATGATTGTGAGCGCATGCCTCTGACTTACTGTTGGCCTAGCACGTTCGAGGGGCATGGCTCGTGCTGTCTTGGACTTCTTCGTACCAGCCCGCTAGGGTGCATAGTACTCAGAGTCCAAATTATCCTCGCTATGACAGCGAGTGATTCTGTCAAAGACAGAAGCCTTCTGCGGCGCATTAGAGTTAATGCGCAGGGTGTTAGCTGCGCCCCTGCTCCGTCGACGTATCTTCCTTGACCGAGAAGAAGATGGTTGGGGAATGTGGTCGGTCCCACATTTCTTCGAAAGATGAGGTGCACCCGTGGGCGCATCCTGGCCGTTGAGGACGTCAGCGGGAAGGGTAGGCTGCATCGGCGCATCCCCTTCACTGATGGTGCCAGGGGCCTCGACCTTGCGCACCCAGACTTGGCGAGTCTTCTTCGGCTTCGGCAGCCGCTTCGAAGGACTTGTGCTGCCCTCATGGGATGAACTCCTCATATGCCTGTTGATTAAGGCATACGACCAGTGTCTTGTGGGAGGAGCCCATGTCACAACCCGCACCCTGAAGAGGGGCACGAGCACGTGGTTACGTCCAGCCTACGCCGCAGAATCGGCGGTAGAACGCTGTATATAAGGTCTGTAAATACTACGACTAACAGATAAAAGTACTGCACAGTTATATACGCTCCGAACGGAGGATGACATAGCAGTACAGTCTCAATCACATAATCAAAACTAAGGTAGATAGCATGGAAAAGAGATATGATAGAATAAACAGGAAACGAGTCCAAAATCCACAAGACAGAGCTAAACACAAATCCAGAGTCTCAGAATAAAATAAGTATAAAGATACTACAACAGAAATGAACTAGCTGGCTCGCAAGCCAGGCAAACCTAACTAAACTAGGCTACTCTGGGTGGGCGGCTACTCTGGGTGGGCGAAGTCTAGTGGCTCTACCACTAAGCCCCTGTCTAGGTCAAGTCCATAAGACTCTATCCCGTAGTAAGTCGGGCAATCAGCCTCTAAGTCATCTGTAAAATTTGTCAACGTATCCTGTCAGGAAAATGAGCAAGTACAAACACCAACAGCAGTTCCATGTGAATTGACAAAAGCTATAAGAGACAGTATAATGAAATACAAGACAAAATCAACTGGAAATATATATCATGATGTGAGTACTGTAAAGGACGATAATGTATATGTATATATAGGATGACTTGGGAACTATTCGGAAGCCGAGTTACAACCCTTAAACCAAATAAGGACCGGGGTTGTAACCCTTCTCCCTAACAGAACCTAGTCCCCTAAGATAATAAATATAAAGGTGCCTTGAATTATTAGTGTGTCATGTGATCAGCTTGGGAAACAAGTTCAAGCTTTCCATCTGACCGCCTACAACCATATAACAAGTGTGAAGCAACAAGTGTGAGACAAGGCCGGTCACCATGGCAAGTGTGAACAAGTAGCTATGGACAAGTGTGGAGTACAAGTGTGAAGCAACAAGTGGGGATTTGATCACACAACCACTAATAACTCCCCATCCCCCGACTAGTATAAAGGATCCGGACATAACACGTCATGACACGAGATTCGAGAGCAGGGGGCCAGCCCACTCCCAAATTCATGTCTATACAAGTACAAGTAACAAGTCAAGTCATGTACTAATATACCAAGTAAACCAGGAACAACATCTCATGATAGGATCCGACATAGACTAGTCCGTGAACTATCGTGTCTGGAAATCAAGTAAGTCACTACAACTGAATCGGATATAGCAGATATCAAGACAATGAAAACTATCAGTGAATATACTCACCTGTGGACCTGAGCTGATAAGGTGAACAGATTCTCAGAGTGATCACAGACCTAAAATAAGATACTATGAGTCAAACATGACTAAATACTGAAAAAGGAAGCTAATACAAGCCATAAATGCAAGTCTAAGTCAAAACTAGGTCAATCTAGGTCAAACTGGTTCATACTAAGTCATACTGGTTCATACTAGGTCATACTAGGTCACTGGAAAATAATCCAAGTCAAACTAGGTCAATCGGGATCAAAGGTTGACTTACAGTTGACTTTTGGTCAAAAAGTCAACTCTGGTCAACCCTGGTCAACTTTGGTCAAGTCCGGTCAACTCTAGATCAACTCTGGTCAAGTCTGGTCAACTCTAGGTCAAACAAGTCTAATGTTGACCAACTATTGACTTTCAGTCAACTGGTCAACTCTGGGTTGGTTTCGGTCAAATCGGGTCGCTTAAAGGCTAAGTTTGACCTTCGGTTGACTTTTGGTTAAAAAGGTCAACCGACGTCAAAACTAGTCTTAGAGTACCATCTTTGATCTTACCAACCACGGGGATCAAGTTCTAACCCCGCAAATACCCATGGCACTAGCCTAGGCTCCTTAGGGTAGCTAGATATCAACCTATCTAAGGTTTACCTACCAAGAAATTGGGGTATCCTAAGCATCTAGACCATCTTACGACACAAGCTAACTCTTTACCCATTACCTTGCCTATATCATGAATTTACCCTTTTCATTACCCCAATCACCAACACCACTCACCCTCACATGATACCACACTCTAATAGGCCTCTCTATAGGTTTCCTAATAGGTTTCCTAATAGGTTTCCTACTAGTTTAGACAATAGGCTACCTATGGGTACTAGACTACACTCAAAACATCTCACAAAACACTCACACACATCTCACAAATACACACACACACATGGATAATAAAATGGACAGATTTTGTGATGTTGGTGGACTGATTTTTGGGGGTTAATAGGACTGATTTCAAGGGGAAGTGGGCTGTTTTGAATGGGGCTTATATGGGCTATTCTTGAGTGGTGTTATGGACTAGTTTTGAAGTGGTTTAAAGGGGTATATGGACTAATTTTGTGGGGGGCAATGTAGCGGCTGCTCTTAAGGATTTGGGGGCTATTTTTGGGGCTGTTATGGGGTCTCTTAGCTGCTGAATTCAGCAGCTCCCTCTCCCTCTCTTGGCCTCTCAGAATCCCACACAACTCCCTCTACTTCACTCTCACAACACTCATCAACTACCTCACAAACAAACGCACAACACCACCACTACCAACACCAACACCAACACCAACACCAACACCAACACTAACACTCCCCCATTAGGCCGACCATGGCTGCCCCCTATTCCAACCACAAACACACACAAGCACATCACCAAATACTCTCCAATATATATATATATATATATATATATATATATATATATATATATATATATATATAGAAATATATATTAAAAAAATATATATATATATAGAAATATATATATATATATATAACCACATATATATATAAATAAATGGAAAAGAATATGATACATTAAGATACATGAATAAACTCATTCTAAACCATGCAAAAATCTGGAATAATATGAAGAACAACACAAAAATAATATTAGAACAACATTCATGTGTCCAAAAGTGGGGTTTTCCTATTGGGATACAATCCTACATGTTGGACACTCCTAGAAATGTCCAAATGGACACAAAATGGTCTCAAATGGGGTCACAACCATGAGAATCATTTCTAATGGGTTCCTACACAATCTATATGAGAAGAGGAACAAGTTTGGAGAAGGATTCATCTTGATTTGGAGGAGAAATCAAAAGAGAAGCCTTCAAAATAAATTTGGAGAAGAACAAGAGAGAGAATGAGAGAGTAGATAATGGCAAAATAAAATGGTGTCTATCCCCCTATGTGGCCGGCCACAATGGTCTCTTTTTGTCCTATTGGGTATTTACAAGTTTGCCCTCCAATGATTTAAATGGCTAATAAATAGGAAAGGGTTAAGTCGGGGGTAGTTTAGTCAAACCAAAACCACTAATCTCTAACTAAATATTAACTAAAATAATTAGTCTAGTCTCTAACCAAAATATCTAACATGTGGGCCATGGCTAACTAGTGTGTGGGCCCGCTAAGGTCTAAACTACCCCGGGTCCCCGAAACAAGTCAAAACAAGTCGAAATGAGTTGAAATTCGAACCTGATTCCAATATCCCCAAAATAATGCAATAAATAAATAAATAATTTCAAAATAATTTTTTAAAGTGGAAAATGACAAAAATACCCCTGTTTCTAGAAACTGGGGGTGACAAATCTATCCACCTTAAAAAAATTCGTCCTCGAAATTAAAACCAAATAATAGTAAAATCTCAAATTCACAAGTCATGGATAAAATTTTTAAATGATTAAAATCTCAAAAATCAAAGCAGGAACTAAATGACTAAATTTATAAATTTTAAAATTACTCACAAATATAAGTCTATCCACCTTAAAAGAATCATTCAAAAACTTAAAACGAAGCAACACAAAAAATTCATGCAATTTGATAATTGTATGCGTCTGTCCAATAATCATGATACTCAGAATCTCCGTCAAGCCAGTGAGCAAGGCTACGATAATCACAGAGTCCTCAACTATGGTACATACCTCTAGAATCATGGTATTTAAAATTTTTGCATTGCCGCATGCTTGGCAGCGAAAATCTTAAATTTCTACACCCGAGAAATATGACCATAATCCGACTATATATCCTCACTATACCTACTAGCATGACCCTAGAGGATTCTAAAATCTCATAATCGAGGCGACCTAGCCCATACGACTTATCTCAGAAAAATCACACCACAAGAACAACTTTTATCAAACAGACAAGGAACAGATGGAATCGAAATTCAAACAGTAAATAAGGAAGCAAATGCGAAAAGGAGATCGAAAGATCGGAACCTGCACTCTGCTCTGCTATTGCCTGAGTGGGCTCAACTGCCATGGCGAACACACGCCCCTGCTGGCCTCCTCTAGCCTGCCGCGCTCTATCCTGGCCCGCCTGTCTGGCTGCACGGGCAGCACAGTCCCTCATCTGGTGATCTGAAGCTCCACAGAACAGACAAACTCCCAGCCTCAATCTATAGACCTCCTCGGTGTGCCCTATCTTCCCGCAATAGTTGCACTGTGCCGCTGGCCTCTGTCTCTGACCCTGAATCTGCTGGACACGCCCCGGTGCCTGCTGGAACTGCAACTGAGGCTGCTGCTGCTGGAACTGCCTCTGCTGGAAATGTGGGCGCTTCGCTGGCCCCACACTCGAACTGGCTTCCAAGACATCACTGCTCCTCTTCGGCTTGAGGCCGAAGTTCTCCTCAGCAATCTGAGCCTCCATCAGAATCTGCTCAAAGGTAGCATCTCGTCTCCCGGATGTGCGAGTGCGCACTGCGTGAATGAGACCCCTCCTGAACTTCCGGGCCTTGCACCCCTCGTCCTGAACCAAACTCGGTGTAAACCTGCTCAGGCGGAAAAACTCTGCTGCGTACTCATCGACCGACGAGCTCCCCTGCTCCAGACTAACAAACTGCCCCTCTAAAGCTGTCACGGCTACGTCCGGATAGAACTTCTCCTTAAAGAGTTTCCTGAAGTTCTCCCAAGACAATCCCCTCACTAACGCACGCGGATCCATGCGGTACCATGTCAGAGCTATGTCGAAGAACTGGCTCGCTGCAGAAGTCACCCATAGAGCTCTCGGAACCTCTGCCAACTCTAAGCTCCGCTGGACGTCCTCTAGCCAGTCGTTCGCGTATAGGATACCCTCGGTACCCTTAAACTCCCGCGGTCTCATCTTCCTGAAATCTAGGTGTGTACCGGGCCTCCCCTGGCCCTGCTACTGCACCGATGCTCCCTGACCCGTAGTCTGTGCACCTCTATCTACTGCTGCCATGGCTAATTGATGGGAGTTCTCCGTGGTCTGTCTCAGCACCTCTGTCTGGCGGCTCTGTGCCTCTGTCTGGGCTCTCTGCGTCTGCAACATCTGCTGCAGAAGGGCCATCATACCCTGAGTGTCTGTCGGTAGCTGAGGCGGCGGTGGAAGAATGTCTGAAATGACCATGGACGGTCTCGCTGCTGGAGGTGGAAGACCTCCTGAAACCGTCGTTGCTGGTACTCCCGCCGGTAGGGCAGGAACTGATGTGGCTGCTCCCTGAACTGCAGCTCCCCAGCTGGAGGTGGAAGACCTCCGGGAACTGCCTCTGCTACTCCTGCCTGAAGGGCAGGAACTGATGCTACTGCTCTATCGACTGTCAGTCCTGTAGCCGGAGGTGGAGGACCTCCCTGATATGATCTCTCTGGAACTGCGCTAGGACCCGATGCCTGAGAACGAGTGACTGTCATCCTGAAGATGAATTAAACCCAAGAAATCAATATGGCACATGATAGGAATATGAAAGACGGACAATTAAATTCAATGCAAAGAATTTGTCATGGTAATCAAAAGATCAAAGATTTCCTAGCATGTGATTGAGTACTCCTATCATACCCTAATCCTATATCCTAATCGCAGGTTCGTAATTAGCACTCTAAGTCGAGCACCATTACGAGTTCGTACTAGTTGCGACACTGACCTGCATGGGCCACCATAAAAACGTGTCACGACCCGCACCCTAAAGAGGGGCACGAACACGTGGTTACGTCCAGCCTACGCCGCAGAATCGGCGGTAGAACGCTGTATATAGGGTCTGTAAATACTACGACTAACAGATAAAAGTACTGCACAGTTATATACGCTCCGAACGGAGGATGACATAGCAGTACAGTCTCAATCACATAATCAAAACTAAGGTAGATAGCATGAAAAGAAGATATGATAGAATAAACAGGAAACGAGTCCAAAATCCACAAGATAGAGCTAAACACAAATCCAGAGTCTCAGAATAAAATAAGTATAAAGATACTACAACAGAAATGAACTAGCTGGCTCGCAGGCCAGGCAAACCTAACTATACTAGGCTACTCTGGGTGGGCAAAGTCTAGTGGCTCTACCACTAAGCCCCTGTCTAGGTCAAGTCCATCAGACTCTATCCCGTAGTAAGTCGGGCAATCAGCCTCTAAGTCATCTGTAAAATTTGTCAACGTATCCTGTCAGAAAAATGAGCAAGTACAAACACCAACAACAGTTCCATGTGAATTGACAAAAGCTATAAGAGACAGTATAATGAAATACAAGACAAAATCAACTGGAAATATATATCATGATGTGAGTACTGTAAAGGACGATAATATATATGTATATATAGGATGACTTGGGAACTATTCGGAAGCCGAGTTACAACCCTTAAACCAAACAAGGACCGGGGTTGTAACCCTTCTCCCGAACAGAACCTAGTCCCCTAAGATAATAAATATAAAAGGTGCCTTGAATTATTAGTGTGTCATGTGATCGACTTGGAAAACAAGTTCAAGCTTTCCATCTGACTGCCTACAACCATATAACAAGTGTGAAGCAACAAGTGTGAGACAAGGCCGGTCACCATGGCAAGTGTGAACAAGTAGCTATGGACAAGTGTGGAGTACAAATGTGAAGCAACAAGTGGGGATTTGATCACACAACCACTAATAACTCTCCATCCCCCGACTAGTATAAAGGATCCGGACATAACACGTCATGACACGAGATTCGAGAGCAGGGGGCCAGCCCACTCCCAAATTCATGTCTATACAAGTACAAATAACAAGTCAAGTCATGTACTAATATACCAAGTAAACCAGGAACAACATCTCATGACAGGATCCGACATAGACTAGTCCGTGAACTATCGTGTCTGGAAATCAAGTAAGTCACTACAACTGAATCGGATATAGCAGATATCAAGACAATGAAAACTATCAGTGAATGTACTCGTCTGTGGTCCTGAGCTGATAAGGTGAACAGATGCTCAGAGTGATCACAGACCTAAAATAAGATACTATGAGTCAAACATGACTAAATACTGAAAAAGGAAGCTAATACAAGCCATAAATGCAAGTCTAAGTCAAAACTAGGTCAATCTAGGTCAAACTGGTTCATACTAAGTCATACTGGTTCATACTAGGTCATACTAGGTCACTGGAAAACAATCCAAGTCAAACTAGGTCAATCGGGATCAAAGGTTGACTTTTGGTCAAAAAGTCAACTCTGGTCAACCCTGGTCAACTCTTGTCAAGTCTGGTCAACTCTAGGTCAACTCTGGTCAAGTCTGGTCAACTCTAGGTCAAACAAGTCTAATGTTGACCAACTATTGACTTTCAGTCAACTGGTCAACTCTGGGTTGATTTCGGTCAAATCGGGTCGCTTAAAGGCTAAGTTTGACCTTCGGTTGACTTTTGTTGTCAAAAAGGTCAACCGACGTCAAAACTAGTCTTAGAGTACCATATTTGATCATTACCAACCACGGGGATCAAGTTCTAACACCATCTTAGATTTCTAACACAAATACCCTTTTACTAGGCAAAACTAGCATTTATCCTTCCAATGTAAATCCCGATACCTTGTCCAAACCTAAGAAAACCCCGCAAATACCCATGGCACTAGCCTAGGCTCCTTAGGGTAGCTAGATATCAACCTATCTAAGGTTTACCTACCAAGAAATTGGGGTATCCTAAGCATCTAGACCATCTTACGACACAAGCTAACTCTTTACCCATTACCTTGCCTATATCATGAATTTACCCTTTTCATTACCCCAATCACCAACACCACTCACCCTCACATGATACCACACTCTAACAGGCCTCTCTATAGGTTTTCTAATAGGTTTTCTACTAGTTTAGACAATAGGCTACCTATGGGTACTAGACTACACTCAAAACACCTCACAAAACACTCACACACATCTCACAAATACACACACACACATGGGTAATAAAATGGACAGATTTTGTGATGTTGGTGGACTGATTTTTGGGGGTTAATAGGACTGATTTCAAGGGGAAGTGGGCTGTTTTGAATGGGGCTTATATGGGCTATTTTTGAGTGGTATTATGGACTAGTTTTGAAGTGGTTTAAAGGGGTATATGGACTAATTTTGTGGGGGGCAATGTAGGGGCTGCTCTTAAGGATTTGGGGGCTGTTTTTGGGGCTGTTATGGGGTCTCTTAGCTGCTGAATTCAGCAGCTCCCTCTCCCTCTCTTGGCCTCTCAAAATCCCACACAACTCCCTCTACTTCACTCTCACAACACTCATCAACTACCTCAAAAACAAACACACAACACCACCACTACCAACACCAACACCAACACCAACACCAACACTAACACTCCCCCATTAGGCCGACCATGGCTGCCCCCTATTCCAACCACAAACACACACAAGCACATCACCAAATACTCCCCAATATATATATATATATATATATATATATATATATATATATATATATATATATATATATATATAAAATAAAAATATATATATATATATATATATTTATATATATATATATATATATATATATATATATATATATATATATATATATATATATATATATAACCACATATATATATATATATATATATAAAAATAAATGGAAAATAATATGATACATTAAGATACATGAATAAACTCATTCTAAATCATGCAAAAATCTGGAATAATATGAAGAACAACACAAAAATAATATTAGAACAACATTCATGTGTCCAAAAGTGGATTTTTCCTATTGGGATACAATCCTACATGTTGGACACTCCTAGAAATGTCCAAATGGACACAAAATAGTCTCAAATGGGGACACAACCATGAAAATCATTCCTAATGGGTTCCTACACAATCTATATGAGAAGAGGAACAAGTTTGAAGAAGGATTCACCATGATTTGGAGGAGAAATCAAAAGAGAAGCCTTCAAAATACATTTGGGGAAGAACAAGAGAGAGAATGAGAGAGTGGATAATGGCAAAATAAAATGGTGTCTATCCCCCTATGTGGCCGGCCACAATGGTCTCTTTTTGTCCTATTGGGTATTTACAAGTTTGCCCTCCAATGATTTAAATGGCTAATAAATAGAAAAGGGTTAAGTCGGGGGTAGTTTAGTCAAACCGAAACCACTAATCTCTAACTAAATATTAACTAAAATAATTAGTCTAGTCTCTAACCAAAATATCTAACATGTGGGCCATGGCTAACTAGTGTGTGGGCCCGCTAAAGTTTAAACTACCCCGGGTCCCCGAAACAAGTCAAAACAAGTCGGAATGAGTTGAAATTCGAACCCGATTCCAATATCCCCAAAATAATGCAATAAATAAATAAATAATTTCAAAATAATTTTTTAAAGTGGAAAATGATAAAAATACTCCTGTTTCTGGAAACTGGGGGTGACAGCCCACCTTCACGTCGTCAGATTGCGACACAGCTTTCTCATCGGAGGAGAAAGAGGTCCCCAGCAGAGTCGCCAGCTTGTTTGTCATTAAAAATTTTGATTGTAATTTCAACTACAAACAGAACAGTGTTACAATATAGGACTTAGATGTAGTCATAGGAGTACACTTTTGTTTTTAACTGGATCATGTGTCAATGGAGTGAGTGGTAACGCGTTGACTCCGTTGACGATCTGACGACTATTTTCGATTCTCTGAAGGTATGAGTTGCTCTGGATGTCGGAGCTTACGGAGGGAAAGAAGACGTTGAGTGTCTCTTTCGATCTCTGCGAGTGATAACTCTGATGCTCTGGTTGACTGTGCGTCTCTGTATATGTTTGTCTGTATGAGAAGAAAATGATCCTTCTATCTATAAGCAGCAGGTTGGGCTGCTCATGCGCGCATATGTAGGAGGTGTCTGTACGTGGGAACGCCACGTAACTGGAGCTGCGGGAGGGGGGCGCATGGATGATGTGCCATTATTTATGGGTTGAATCCTTCATGCTGCATTTGTGGGCTGGCACGTAGCAGTGGAGAGGATCTTTCAGTTGCTGAGATCTTGGGTGATTAGCACCCCTTCATAGGCTGAACTGAGTCAAAGGACACGTGGCGCATGTCCGTGGCTCAAAGATCTCGGATTTGGTGGAGAATAATCTGATAGGATGCGCCTGGGATTGGGCGCATGAGAAGACTTTGGCTTGCAACCTTTAGGAGTCACGAACCAGTCTGGGCGCATGACTTTTGAGGCACATGTAGATCATCGGGCGCATGGCTGCAGAGGCGCATGCAAGTGGTTGATCGGCCACGTGGCTTATAACCGTCGGAGGAAAATAATGATGACGTTGACGTCAACGGCGCTTCATTTTCTGCAAAAGTTGTCAACTGTTCAGTCCTCGGGGGATGTGCTGCCAACTCTGTCACTTCCGCATTAATTGCATGGTGGGTGACGAGCCAAATTGGGCGCATTAATTTGTACCCTACTAGGCACACGGGTCCGTATTTATCAGGATGCATGGATCTGTACTTTATTGGACGCATCCATACGGGGCGCTTGGTGCTGATGGGTGCATCTGTATGGTGCATGGGATGCTGACAGGCGCATCTGTATTGGTCCGACTGTTGAGTTCTTCGAGTGCTTTAAATTTCCGTTTTGACTTGGCTGAATTCGAGGGGTCAGGTTCATCACCATAAATGCAAATTCATTGCACGGGATTCGGAGAGCCTGCCACTTGGCGCATGGGTTTGATTTGCCCGGCCTATAAATAGCAGCAAGGAGAGAGTTTGTTTCTCGTTATCTCCCGCCTTCCTGAATGGAGATGAACTTTTTTGTTCGAGTACATTCTGTTGACAAGACGCTCCCGAGGGTGAAGATGCAACGAGTTGTCTTCGTACATGCACTTGAAGGTGACTGTTACATCCAAAAGTCGGAATCGCGGGGTTCTGAGGCAGGCCGAAGGTGCCTGTTGCATCCAAAGATCGGGATGCTCGAGCCCCGTCTCCGTTATGCTGGAAGAGCCACAGATCAGAATTGTGGTGCTCTCTTCCTTAGGCTTTGGAGAGCTCTTCCTCCTGCTAGAGTGGGGTTGGCCGCCCACTCTTGTTCAGCTCAATAAATGTTTTATTAGCCGAAGCATTTGATCGGGTCGAAGTGGAGAGCATATGCTGAGATGATGCGCCTCACTAAGACGCTGAAGTGATGCGCCTGACTGAGACGCTGAAGAAATATGCCTGACTGAGACGCTGAAGAGATACGCCTGGCTGGGACGCTGAAGTGATGCGCCTAGTGGATGATGCGCCTGGCAGGGAGCGCATGGCGGTTGCTGCGCCTGGCTATAATCTTAGGATCTTTCTTTCTGTAGAAATTCTCCTTTATAAAGCCTTTCTTTAGACATGTAATAGACTTTTATATGAAATAAAAATCTTCTTTTGATGTCTATACTTTAATTGTCTTTTGTTATGTCAAGTAATTCGTTTGAGCTCCCTGGCGCATGTAGTGTTAAGCGCATAGAATTTCTGTCCTATAGATGCGCCTGAAATTACATGCTTCTACACGCCATGCGTGATACTTTATACATTTCTTCCTTATGTGTCATGCCTTATCACAAAAGAACAACTCTTAGTTTTATATTATTGTTTCTTTTGAGCTGGATCCTTAGCAGCTACTGTATTTATTTATTTTTCTTTTTTTTCCCTTAAAGTTTATCCCATTAAACATAAAAATTAAAATCGTATTGGCAGATATTTTAACAATATTAACTGTAAAGAGAACAAAGCAACAAAAATAGACATGCTCTACTTAATAACCAAAGCGTAAAATATAGTCCAAGAAATTCAAATAATGGTGAACCCCATCTCAAGATATCTAGTACATCATTAATATCAAGTCTTTGGACAGTGATATTAACTGCAAGTGGTACTCTTGGTGCAATGATCAAACGTTGACAATAAGTCATGTCAAATAATAAGCCTATCTTTGGATTAGGTTATTATTCACATGTAAACCTTATAATTGTCACACATTTATCATCACATGTATATGTGCAATTCGGCCAAGTATTAACCTTCCTTTGGGCCGACTAATACTCGCATGAATTTACACACACAAACATCCAATATCTCTCATAGACTATCTACGCAAGAGAGGTCACTTTGGCGACATCTTGTTTCAATGGGTCTATTAGAATATTAGACAACTATTGCTAGTCACAAAAGAAGTACCAAAAAATTTGAATGTTGACTAAATTTTACATGCGACTGAATCATTTTCAAATCCTTATGTACATACATATTTTGAACATTATAACTCAAATAAAATAATCAGTAACTATCATATTTGCAAAAAAAAAAAATGCCAACAGTGTCATGAACAATAATGAGTTGTTATGATAGATACTACCATTAAAAATTTTGTTATCCTTGTTCCAATAATCTAGATCATTGAAAAACTACTAATATTCCAAAGTCCAAATATTTTCAATCAGAATAGAAGTTACAAATATTTTTCATTCAAAATAAAAATTACAATCTCCTCTTATAAACTGAGTCCTACAACATAGACAAAAATTGCAATCTCCTTTTGGCAGTATGATCTAACATCAAACTATAAATTCCTTCTTCTTTAAAGGTTTTCCCTTTGGTCACCATTTTCTAATCTAATAACAACGGGCAATACGCATATTGGGTTATGAATTCATGCTGATCGAATAAGAATCAACAATATTCTGAAATTTCTACTTTAGACAAACAAAACTTAACCAACTCAAAATTACATAGCAAAGTATAAATTTTTCTTTCAATTCATAGCTATAACTTCTAACCTTTTCTACTTTCAACTAGTAAGACAACAAACTATCAAAGTATCAGTAGCTTGACCATCGGTTCCAAATAGCAAATGCTCGGAGAGCATAACACCAATTGACAACATTTTCCTCGTTTTGATCGAAACTACCCATATACGTAGTGAGTACTTTATAAATTATAGTTTGCATTTAAAGGGAGCCTATGCCATGAATTAGACCTAAATTACACAACACACCACAAATATCCTTTTATTTCACACCTAAGAATTAAAAGCTTAACAAGTACTCCTCCTCCACTAAAGTCCCAACCATCAAATCAAATAAAAGGTTGTCATAATTACATAGATTGATAAGTTGTAAGGAAATCTAGATTTGAAACCTGAACCCCTAATATAGAAGTAGAAGGAAGAAGCAGCGCTTCTGACCTCTGGTGGCCTCTTTCATTGGACGCGTTCGGAAGAAAGAAGGTTGAAATAGAAAACAAATAGTCTGGCTTGAGAAGTAGGCAGTTAGTTTTTTTTTTAATCAAATATTTGGAACCCTAAATTAAATCAGATCTAAAGATCCGGGGTTCACGAACAACAAGAAAAAAATTGATCTAAAACTTCAAACTTAAGAACCAAACAGGGAGGCTCTGATACTACTTGTTAGAAATTAAGCATGTTGATTCATGAGATGAACACCAAAATTAGATGTGAAAGTGTACCTGAATCCAATGTTAAGATTGATGGATCTTGAAGTTGTCGTCCTTTTATGGGATTCGATCTTCCAACTTGCTACGACCCTTAATGACAAAGATGAATCCAAAATCTTTGTCCCTCTCTTTCCGTTGATGGGGATACAGAAGAGAAAAATAGAAAACCTCTCTTTTGTTTGCCTTATAAGTTGGGGACCAAAACCTAATGAATATATATATTTATATGTAGTGATATTTCTAATTTGGCCCTTCATCAAATTAGATTTATCTCCGGTATCTACACATTAATTCCATGATAATTATAATCTTAAGCCAATTTTTCAAATAGACCACTTTAATTTGGCTTAATTATTTAGATAGTCCAACACAATTATTTTTACATGTGTGGCCCATATTATTGAATAATTCCAATAGGTGGTGGTGGTGTCTTTTCTTTGAAATAAGTTCGTGGTGGTGGTGGGGAGCGGGCAAGATCCGGCGACGAAGAGGACGATGGTGGTGGAGAGAGAGAGAAGGAGAGAGTAGTTGGTGGTGGTGGTGGTGGGGAGCGGACGAGATCCGACGACGATGAGGACGGTGGTGTTGGAGTGAGAGGTTTAAGAGGGAGAGAGAGAGAGAGAGAGAGAGAGAGAGAGAAGTTGGTGGTGGTGGTGGAGTGAGGGATTTAAGGGAGAGAGAGCGTGTGGTGGTCGCGGTGGTCAGACATAACATGGAGATGGTGGTGGTGACGTGAGATGATAATGATTTTATTTTTATTTTTTATTTTTTGCGGAGGAAGCCAACCAGACAACCAACCATTCTCTCCCCCACGTGGGTTGATGATATTTTTTTGAGGCGATGAACAGTAGGTACTGCTATCCAAACACTGAAAGCCATACTCCTCACTTTTACAGTAGACAAAAAGAATTATATCTAAACACATTTTGGAAAGTATCACTTGCTGCGAGTGTAATGTAACTCAACATATAGGGTTGTTTGGATAGCGATAATTTCTCGAAAATGTAAAAGTGACACTTGCAGCATGTTGAGTTACAGTGCATTTGCAGTAAGTGACACTTTCCAAAATATATTTGGATAGAGTAGTTTTGTCTCTTGCAAGTGAGGAAAATGAGTTCGATTGTTTGGTTGGTTGTTGAAAGTGAAAAAATGAGTTCGGTTATTTAGATAGTTGTTGAAAGTGATAAAAATAATTTAATATTAAATAAATAAATAAACCAAATTATCATAATTTTTTATTAGACAAATTAAATTTTTTTATTAGATAATTTAACAAATTAAACTAACTTAATAAAACAAACTAAACTAACTACATCTAATAAATATCATCTCCTCTCTCTCTCCCTCTTCTGTGTACTCCACCGCCTCTCTCCACAAATACCTCTCCCCACCGTCTCCTTTCCTCTACCGCTGTCACTCCACGTTCCTCAAATATAAGTTTTATAAAAAATTTACCAATTTCATGAATTTTTCCTTTAAGCTTTAAGGCCTCAGAATTATTTAAGCAATAGAATTTCTTCTTATTTTATTTTATTTATGTTTTGGGCCAACTGTTTACTGTTGGGCTTCTCCTATTATGAGGACTGGGCCGCAGCTTAACTCAGCTCATCTAGGTCACTGTAGTTCTTTCTTTCCATTTTTGATTTGAATTTTCAAAATCAAATTTTGTTAACAATCTGCTTCCATTCTCTCCAACCGAATTAGTGAGATGGGAATTTGATTTTCCCTCCAAATTTCTCCCCACGCCACTAAGTAACGGCCTAACGGCCTATTTAAGGGACCATCTCCTTCTCCTCATTTCCTTAGTAAATTCTGGAGAGCTGTAACACCCAGTTTTCCAGAATGAGGGTATTTTTGAAATTTTGTAATTATAATTATTATTCATTGATAATTATTTCACATTATGATTTTTGGTAATTTTTAATTATTTTTAAACTATTTAAAAACTGGTTTAGGTCATGACTTGTGATTTTGATGTGCTGCTAGTAAAACCTGAGAGACTGCATGACTTAGAGACTAACCACGTCATTAAGATGATTTAATTGTTATTTTTAGCCTAGGGGTATTTTGGTCATTTTGACTTATTTGATTTATTTGGGGATTTGTTGAATTGGTGAATTTCTGGTTGACTTGACTTGTTGAGACCTAGTGAATTAGCCTAGAAGCTAACCCTAGCCATGGTGACCCTAGCCTAACTTAGGTTAACCTACATTTAGTCATTAGAAACTAATTTTGGGATGAGGGGACTTGGTTTAGTGGATTCGAGTCATGGTTTATATTTTCATGAAATGGCTTATGACTTCATGACTTGATTAGCCATAACTTAAGCCCATGGGCCAATTTAGGAAACCCTAACCCTAATTCCTTCATTTATGACCAGCCATAGGGATCCCCATCCTATAAAAACACTTATTCTCTAGGGCTTGCCTCCTTCTTTCATTCATTTTATCATTGGAGAAGGAAAGGTATTGTCCCTCTTGCAAAAATCCCCATAAATCCATTTTAATTCCTTTTTGATCCTAGTTTCTTGCATTAGAACCTAACACCCTCCTATCTTCTGATTTTTGAGTTTAATCCCAGCTTTGGGACAATTTGGAGCATTTGGCACCAAGAGGAAGAATCCCCCATTTGAGGCTTTTCCAAGCTTTTTGCACCTATAGGTAAAACTCTCCAAATTGATTCAAACTTCAGTTTTCTTTGCATGTAGGGCTAGAGCTAGGAGTCTCCTAGGTGTCCCTGAAATTTGGGTGGAATTCGTGTAAGTTTGGTGTCCGTATCGGACACGTGTCATAGTCTCTCCTAGGTGTTTGATGAAATGCTTGAATGGATTGAATGTTAATGGTTTTCAAAACAAATTACATATTTGGACAGCTCTTTAGATGTAGTTTATGTTTGTTGATGACTGAGCTTGAGTTGGACACCTTTTCGTGTCCAAAACGGACACGCACCACGTGCACGACACAGCGCACAGGCACCGTGCGGCTGTCCTGCTGCTCGACCTTGATTGCGGACACGACACGCAATGTTTTGACACCAAATTTTGTGGACACTTCCCTCTAGTGACTGACACGACACTTGTAAAATTTCACGCGACCTTGTTATGTGTGCACGAAGAAAACGCACGCGCACTAATTTTTCACACACTGTGCACACAGGAAATTGTTCACTGATACGCACTGTTTTCTTTGGACACGACTCACATGGACACAATACAGACACGTGTACACGAACACCTAGACCTACTCTAACTCTAGACACGTGCACGACACTTGTGGGTTCGTGTGTCGTGTCCTTTATGGCTCGACACACGTGCACGAGACAGTGCATTGCACTGTCTCTGACACTGTGTTCAGTGGCTCTTGGACACTTCGTGTCCCAATTTATGGACACGAGGGACTCTCCTTGGACACGAAGGACACGTCCCAATGTCTGTGCACCCTCTGACATATGTTGTATGTTGATTTGAATGTTTGATTTCAAATTTGCATTTCTCCTTTTATTTTTCTGATACCAGTGCAGTGCACAGTAGTTCTCTGTGTTTAAATTGGTTTTAAATTTAGAATTAATGGTTAATATAATGTTGTTAATATGTAAACATGTGTGTTATATTGGGTTTTTGCCTCTGGGAACAAGGTGATGTTCAATTGATTGTTATTTGGGTTTTTCCAATGCCATTTGATATCAAACTGATTTTTCTTTAACTGTTAACCATAACTGAAATCTGAGAAGTGAAGTTAGGGAACCTTGTTTACTGTTATTGAATGTTTTCCTGAGATTTGAAATGAATTGTAAAGTCTGACTTGAACTTGGTATTGTTTTTGGATAGGTTTTAGAGTTAGACTTTGGGTACCTTGGGTTGATATGCACAGGTATGGATGTTAAGGTTAGACTGAGTTTTCATATGATTTTAATGAGATTTCAGTTATTGAAATTTCTGAGATTTTGATGTGGGGTTTTCGAATTTGTGTTGGGGGTTGAACATATGAACTGTCACATGTTGTCTGAGCTGTTTTGGAAATTCTGGAAATAATGTGCTCAAACCTATTAGGTTTCCCTGTTTCCTGAGATTACATTAATGTGCATCAAACCCCCTTTGCATGTTGATTTGGTTTTTCATGTTTCATATATATAGAAGAGGCTAATGTTTTGTTTGGGACACATTAGCTAACTGTTAGATTGATGTCAGGTATAGATATTGAGGGAGATCCTAGTTGCATTGCCTGGCTTCTCAGTGCAGCATTGTACTGCAGTATCTTTGCAGCTGATGCAGCAGAGCAGTGGCAAGGCAGCAGCTTGCCCTGGCTTTTGCAGAGCAGTGGCTTAGGCATCTGTCATTAGGTAGGAGCAGTAGTGGTAGGAGTGTCTATGAATGTGGGTTATCCATATACATTATAGGTATGGTTTAGTTTAGAGGAAGGGAAATTTGTGGAAGCATTAGCAGTAGGAGCTTGCATTGCAGCAGCCTAGGCATTGCCTTGGCTTTGCATTTGCTTTTGGCAGCAGCTTGTTGTCTGGTTGCATTGCCTTGGCAAGCAGGCAGTACCATTAGCAGCAGCTGATGGCAGTGCAGGCAGTGCACTGGCAGTGCAGGCAGTGCCATTGCATTGGCCTGCACAGGCAGGAGGCACTGTTGTGTGGGTTGGTGTCTGTGATGTGGTTGATTGTCTGAGAGATATGCTTGATTAGAGTCTAGGTGAGGCTAGAGATGTGTGTGTCCTTGTGAGTATTGTGAGTGTGTATGAGGCTAGAGAGAGTTTAAGGAGTTGCTAAGTGTAGAGTTGAGTGAGGATAGGGTTGCCCCTGTGTGGGTACCTATCTACAGTTAGGTTTAGGTATATGGGTTATAAGGTATTGTGAGGTGTGTGAGTGTGTCTTGTGAGATTTTGAGTGGGTTTGACTAGGGTGTGTTGTATATGAGATATTGTTATATAGTCTTTTAGCTTCATTATATAGTAGATAATAGGCTATGTGATTTTCAATAGAGTTGTAGTATTTATAGTTGAGTATATATTTGTGTACCATATATGTTAGGCTAGGTTATATATGTATGTATATATATATGGTAGTTAATATATGTGTGTTGCCTATATGGGTGTTTGGCTTATAGTCTAGGTAGCATAGCCTATGGGTGTATACCTATGGCTTATAGCATGTGTGTGTGGTTTGAATGCCTAGTGATTGTGTTGTTGGCTTGTATAGCCTAGATAGTGTGTGCTTGCTAGAATAGGCTGGTTAGGTCTAGTGTGACTTAGTTTGGCTTGGTGTGAGTTAGTATGACCAAGTTGGACTCCTAGTTTGACCAATCTGGACTTGGACCTAGTTTGACCTAAGACAGTTGACTAGGGTTGACTTTGACCTAGATTGACCTAGAAATCATGTAGTTTGCATTGTAGCTTCATTTCTCTTGTATTTTACATATCATGACCCATATTACTCTGTTTAGGACATTGTGACTCCGGTGCAGACATCTGATATTTCACTACTCTTCTCAGAGTAGCAGGCGAGTACATTCTCTGATAGTTCTCTCATTTAATTGTCAATTACTGTATTTCAGTTCTAGTTAGCTGTATGTGATTCTCTGTTACAAACACGTACTATTATTCTGGATTCATGTATACGACACACATTTAGTTATGGCCTCATTTACTGGTATCATCGTTTCCGGCTTCATTTACTGGAATTATTTACTGGAATCACCCCGGAATCATTACTGGTATCATTGTACTTGGCTGGACTCATCTTGAATCATTGTGTCGAAATTCTGGATTCACTTGCTGGGAGGGGAAATACTAGAGTAAGATATGTAGACATACCCCATTACTGGAATCACCCCTACTGGAATCTACTGGAATGATAGCCATCTCACACCCGGCCAGGTGTGTGATGTGCCGAATTTACCCATAGCCGTTTACATGTCGATCTCGGTATTTTAAAACACACTGCTAGAGTATAGGCTGGACTCACCCTGGAATCATTGATCACTATGACTGGAATCGTCCCTTGCTGGATTCATCTCGTACGAGATTCATCATGTACTGGACTTACATTGGAGTTACACTGGTCTACATTATTGTCTGGACTTATATCATATACCCTGGTTCAGCTAGTTCTATTTTTACAGTCTTCATTGCTATGTTCTTCTCTTGTTTAGTATTTACTTTCCTTGCACTTTATCTGTCTTCTTACCATCACTTGAATATATAAACTGCCATCTTTCATCAATACAACTGCCTATAACTGCTTTATAGTTCTCTGTCATTACTTGGGTTTTCTTGATGAGATGTGCTCGTTCCTGTCCTGACTAGACCTGTTGAAATTTTACAGATGATTGCCCTGAGGACACATGCCCTACATTTTACTGAGGAGATGGCTTAGCTACCTATGGCCCCGACACTCAGGAGTGATCGGGATTTAGTCTAGTAGACTTGCATTTTCTTTTCTCAGAGCTTGTTGTATAGAATTGAGACTTGAGTTGTATTTGAGATTATTCAGATGTTACTATTATTTCAGTATTAGTTTTGTCTTTAATTTCTTAGTTACAATTCTGTGTTATCTTATCGTGCTTAGACTGTGATTGAGATACACCATATCTTATACTTGTCCTCCGTTCGGAGTTGATCATGATGAGTACATTATATACTGCATGAGTTGATGGTTAGTTAGAGACTTAGAACAGCGTTCTACCGCCGACACTGCGGCGTAGGCTGGGCGCTGTTACGTACTCGTACCCTCACAGTGGGTGCGGGTCGTGACACGTTTTTAGTGGTGGCCCATGCAGGTCGAGAGTCGCAGTAGTACGATATCGTGGTAGTACGGCGACTTAGTTGTACTGTCGCGAGCCTGCTATAGGATTGAGAGATAGGCTTTAACGGAGAGGTACTCAATCACAGTTAGGAAAAAAATTCTGCTTCAATTCATGCCATCTACATATCTTACTGATTGTCTTTTTGAATTAAACTGTCCTCCTTTGATTTTATCGATTCCTGCTCAGTATTGACTTCCTTTTCGATCTGTCTTCAGGATGGTGGAGACACGATCACATCGCTCTGGTACAGTAGCCGCTGCAGAGGGGTCTGCCACCTCTCACCTTCAGCAGCCAGCCTCTGGTACCGCAGCCCCAGTCTTGCCAGCTGGGGTGGAGATGTTTCAGCAGCCCTCGGAGGAGCACCTCCCTTAGCAGAGAGGCAGAGTCCGGTGCTTCCCGAGATCCTTCCATCGCAGCAGCCTCCACCTGCGGGAATGGTAGATGCTGCTCATTTATTTTCTTTCGTGGAGAGGATCATAGCGTCTCACCACCAGCAGCAGCAGCAGCAGACTGCCGATTATCGTCAGGGGATTGACGAGGCACATCAGCTGGTTCGTACTACAGTAGAGATGGTGACTGCTCAGGGGGAGCAGCAGCCTCGTCGGAAGGAGAAGGATATACAGGACTTCCAGAAGATGCACCCCAGAGAGTTCCTGGGCACGGAGGGCATTCATTACGCAGACGACTGGATCGAGCATATCGAGGAGATATTCAGGCTAGCAGAGATACCAGATCGACTCCATATCGAGGCAGCGGGCAGTCAGATACAGGATTTAGCCCGTGCGTGGTACCAGACAGATCCCAGAGTGGGAGTTGAGGGCCAGACTTGGGCCCAGTTCAAGGAACTGTTCAAGGAGCAGTTCTTTTCTGATGTGGCCTTGGGAGGCATAGAGGCACAGTTTGAGGGTCTGGTTCAGGGAAACCAGACGGTAGCTGAGTACGCCGGGGAGTTTTGTCGATTGGCCCGGTTCATAGATGACTTGACTGAGAAGACGAAGGCGAGGAAGTTCCGCCGAGGCTTGATTCGAGAGGTTCGGTCGCTGACTAAGAGTGACCGGAACGCTACCTTTGCGGAGGTATTTTCTGGGGCGATGGCAGCAGAGGACGACCTAGGGTTGAAGTTGAAGAGGGGTCGTGACTTCCAGAGTGGTAGTGGCAGCGAAGGCCAGGCCAAGAGGCCTCATATGCAGACTCAGCAGACATAGGCACCAGTGGGAGTTCAGCAGGTGCAGCATCAGTATCGGGGTCAGGACCCGAAGGCGATCAGTTGTTCCTACTGTAAGAAGCCGGGACACATCTGGGAGCAGTGCAGGAAGAGGTTGAGGGTTTGCTATTTCTGTGGGTCAGCTGCCCACCAGAAGATAGATTGTCCCATTGCACCTCCTTTTGAGGGGGATAGGCTACCTGTAGCTCAGCACCAGAGGGGTGGAGCTTTTGCGATGGCAGCCGAGGAGACTGACATCGCAGGTGATGGATTAGCAGGTTTGACCTTCTTGTTCTTCCTCCCCACTTCCATGTGTGATTTCCCTTAGTGCCTGCCAGGATATTTCTTGTGATTGCTAGATAGTGTAGCTACCCTGCTCGAGACTGCGGAATCACGACCAGTAGGATTGTATTGCTTCGACTTTGATTGCTTGGGGGTTTGACCTAGGAGAGGTGCGATCATCTTAATTTCGAGGACGAAATTTTTATAAGGTGGGTAGGATTGTAACACCCAGTTTTCCAGAATGAGGGTATTTTTGAAATTTTGTAATTATAATCATTATTCATTGATAATTATTTCACATTATGATTTTTGGTAATTTTTAATTATTTTTAAACTATTTAAAAACTGGTTTAGGTCATGACTTGTGATTTTGATGTGCTGCTAGTGAAACCTGAGAGACTGCATGACTTAGAGCCTAACCACGTCATTAAGATGATTTAATTGTTATTTTTAGCCTAGGGGTATTTTGGTTATTTTGACTTATTTGATTTATTTGGGGATTTGTTGAATTGGTGAATTTCTGGTTGACTTGACTTGTTGAGACCTAGTGAATTAGCCTAGAAGCTAACCCTAGCCATGGTGACCCTAGCCTAACTTAGGTTAACCTACATTTAGTCATTAGAAACTAATTTTGGGATGAGGGGATTTGGTTTAGTGGATTCGAGTCATGGTTTATATTTTCATGAAATGGCTTATGACTCCATGACTTGATTAGCCATAACTTAAGCTCATGGGCCAATTTAGGAAACCCTAACCCTAATTCCTTCATTTATGACCAGCCATAGGGATCCCCACCCTATAAAAACACTTATTCTCTAGGGCTTGCCTCCTTCTTTCATTCATTTTATCATTGGAGAAGGAAAGGTATTATCCCTCTTGCAAAAATCCCCATAAATCCATTTTAATTCCTTTTTGATCCTAGTTTCTTGCATTAGAACCTAACACCCTCCTATCTTCTGATTTCTGAGTTTAATCCCAGCTTTGGGACAATTTGGAGCATTTGGCACCAAGAGGAAGAATCCCTCATTTGAGGCTTTTCCAAGCTTTTTGCACCTATAGGTAAAACTCTCCAAATTGATTCAAACTTCAGTTTTCTTTGCATGTAGTGCTAGATCTAGGAGTCCCCTAGGTTTCCCTGAAATTTGGGTGGAATTCGTGTAAGTTTGGTGTCCGTATCGGACACGTGTCATAGTCTCTCCTAGGTGTTTGATGAAATGCTTGAATGGATTGAATGTTAATGGTTTTCAAAACAAATTACATATTTGGACAGCTCTTTAGATGTAGTTTATGTTTGTTGATGACTGAGCTTGAGTTGGATACCTTTTTGTGTCCAAAACGGACACGCACCACGTGCACGACACAGCGCACAGGCACCGTGCGGCTGTCCTGCTGCTCGACCTTGATTGCGGACACGACACGCAATGTTTTGACACCAAATTTTGTGGACACTTCCCTCTAGTGACTGACACGACACTTGTAAAATTTCACGCGACCTTGTTATGTGTGCACGAAGAAAACGCACGCGCACTGATTTTTCACACACTGTGCACACAGGAAATTGTTCACTGATACGCACTGTTTTCTTTGGACACGACTCACGTGGACACAATACAGACACGTGTACACGAACAACTAGACCTACTCTAACTCTAGACACGTGCACGACACTTGTGGGTTCGTGTGTCGTGTCCTTTGTGGCTCGACACACGTGCACGAGACAGTGCAGACAGTACATTGCACTGTCTCTGACACTGTGTTCAGTGGCTCTTGGACACTTCGTGTCCCAATTTATGGACACGAGGGACTCTCCTTGGACACGAAGGACACGTCCCAATGTCTGTGCACCCTCTGACATGTGTTGTTGTTGATTTGAATGTTTGATTTCAAATTTGCATTTCTCCTTTTATTTTTCTGATACCAGTGCAGTGCACAGTAGTTCTCTGTGTTTAAATTGGTTTTAAATTTAGAATTAATGGTTAATATAATGTTGTTAATATGTAAACATGTGTGTTATATTGGGTTTTTGCCTCTGGGAACAAGGTGATGTTCAATTGATTGTTATTTGGGTTTTTCCAATGCCATTTGATATCAAACTGATTTTTCTTTAACTGTTAACCATAACTGAAATCTGAGAAGTGAAGTTAGGGAACCTTGTTTACTGTTATTGAATGTTTTCCTGATATTTGAAATGAATTGTAAAGTCTGACTTGAACTTGGTATTGTTTTTGGATAGGTTTTAGAGTTAGACTTTGGGTACCTTGGGTTGATATGCACAGGTATGGATGTTAAGGTTAGACTGAGTTTTCATATGATTTTAATGAGATTTCAGTTATTGAAATTTCTGAGATTTTGATGTGGGGTTTTCGAATTTGTGTTGGGGGTTGAACATATGAACTGTCACATGTTGTCTGAGCTGTTTTGGAAATTCTGGAAATAATGTGCTCAAACCTATTAGGTTTTCCTGTTTCCTGAGATTACATCAATGTGCATCAAACCCCCTTTGCATGTTGATTTGGTTTTTCATGTTTCATATATATAGGAGAGGCTAATGTTTTGTTTGGGACACATTAGCTAACTGTTAGATTGATGTCAGGTATAGATATTGAGGGAGATCCTAGTTGCATTGCCTGGCTTCTCAGTGCAGCATTGCACTGCAGTATCTTTGCAGCTGATGCAGCAGAGCAGTGGCAAGGCAGCAGCTTGCCCTGGCTTTTGCAGAGCAGTGGCTTAGGCATCTGTCATTAGGTAGGAGCAGTAGTGGTAGGAGTGTCTATGAATGTGGGTTATCCATATACATTATAGGTATGGTTTAGTTTAGAGGAAGGGAAATTTGTGGAAGCATTAGCAGTAGGAGCTTGCATTGCAGCAGCCTAGGCATTGCCTTGGCTTTGCATTTGCTTTTGGCAGCAGCTTGTTGCCTGGTTGCATTGCCTTGGCAAGCAGGCAGTGCCATTAGCAGCAGCTGATGGCAGTGCAGGCAGTGCACTGGCAGTGCAGGCAGTGCCATTGCATTGGCCTGCACAGGCAGGAGGCACTGTTGTGTGGGTTGGTGTCTGTGATGTGGTTGATTGTCTGAGAGATATGCTTGATTAGAGTCTAGGTGAGGCTAGAGATGTGTGTGTCCTTGTGAGTATTGTGAGAATGTATGAGGCTAGAGAGAGTTTAAGGAGTTGCTAAGTGTAGAGTTGAGTGAGGATAGGGTTGCCCCTGTGTGGGTGCCTATCTACAGTTAGGTTTAGGTATATGGGTTATAAGGTATTGTGAGGTGTGTGAGTGTGCCTTGTGAGATTTTGAGTGGGTTTGACTAGGGTGTGTTGTATATGAGATATTATTATATAGTCTTTTAGCTTCATTATATAGTAGATAATAGGCTATGTGATTTTCAATAGAGTTGTAGTATTTATAGTTGAGTATATATTTGTGTACCATATATGTTAGGCTAGGTTATATATGTATGTATATATATATGGTAGTTAATATATGTGTGTTGCCTATATGGGTGTTTGGCTTATAGTCTAGGTAGCATAGCCTATGGGTGTATACCTATGGCTTATAGCATGTGTGTGTGGTTTGAATGCCTAGTGATTGTGTTGTTGGCTTGTATAGCCTAGATAGTGTGTGCTTGCTAGAATAGGCTGGTTAGGTCTAGTGTGACTTAGTTTGGCTTGGTGTGAGTTAGTATGACCAAGTCGGACTCCTAGTTTGACCAATCTGTACTTGGACCTAGTTTGACCTAAGACAGTTGACCAGGGTTGACTTAGAGTTGACTTTGACCTAGATTGACCTAGAAATCATGTAGTTTGCATTGTAGCTTCATTTCTCTTGTATTTTACATATCATGACCCATATTACTCTGTTTAGGACATTGTGACTCCGGTGCAGACATCTGATATTTCACTACTCTCCTCAGAGTAGCAGGCGAGTACATTCTCTGATAGTTCTCTCATTTAATTGTCAATTACTGTATTTCAGTTCTAGTTAGCTGTATGTGATTTTCTGCTACAAACACGTACTATTATTCTGGATTCATGTATACGACACACATTTAGTTCTGGCCTCATTTACTGGTATCATCGTTTCCGGCTTCATTTACTGGAATCACCCCGGAATCATTACTGGTATCATTGTACTTGGCTGGACTCATCTTGAATCATTGTGTCGAAATTCTGGATTCACTTACTGGGAGGGGAAATACTAGAGTAAGACATGTAGACATACCCCATTACTGGAATCTACTGGAATTATAGCCATCTCACACCCGGCCAGGTGTGTGATGTGCCGGATTTACCCATAGCCGTTTACATGTCGATCTCGGTATTTTAAAACACACTGCTAGAGTATAGGCTGGACTCACCCTGGAATCATTGATCACTATGACTGGAATCGTCCCTTGCTGGATTCATCTCGTACGAGATTCATCCTGTACTGAACTTACATTGGAGTTACACTGGTCTACATTATTGTCTGGACTTATATCATATACCCTGGTTCAGCTAGTTCTATTTTTACAGTCTTCATTGCTATGTTCTTCTCTTGTTTAGTATTTACTTTCCTTGCACTTTATCTGTCTTCTTACCATCACTTGAATATATAAACTGCCATTTTTCATCAATACAACTGCCTATAACTGCTTTATAGTTCTCTGTCATTACTTGGGTTTTCTTGATGAGATGTGCTCGTTCCTGTCCTGACTGGACCTGTTGAAATTTTACAGATGATTGCCCTGAGGACACATGCCCTACATTTTACTGAGGAGATGGCTTAGCTACCTATGGCCCCGACACTCAGGAGTGATCGGGATTTAGTCTAGTAGACTTGCATTTTCTTTTCTCAGAGCTTGTTGTATAGAATTGAGACTTGAGTTGTATTTGAGATTATTCAGATGTTACTATTATTTCAGTATTAGTTTTGTCTTTAATTTCTTAGTTACAATTCTGTGTTATCTTATCGTGCTTAGATTGTGATTGAGATACACCATATCTTATACTTGTCCTCCGTTCGGAGTTGATCATGATGAGTACATTATATACTGCATGAGTTGATGGTTAGTTAGAGACTTAGAACAGCGTTCTACCGCCGACACTGCGGCGTAGGCTGGGCGCTGTTACGTACTCGTACCCTCACAGTGGGTGCGGGTCGTGACAAGAGAAGAACCATTCCTTAATTCTCGTTCTTCTTCCCCAAATTTGTTCTTCAAATTCGAGTCTCGATCGGCTATGGCGGAGATGCATATCTCGGCGAAGAGCAGCAGTACCTAGGCGATCAACTCCGGCGATTAGGTGCAGCGTTCCTTCAACGTACTCTCTGGTGATTGCCAGTAAGTTGATTTCAATCATCCTGTACTTTCCCTCCTTATTTTGTTTTGATCCGATCTATCCAATCGAAATTCAGATCGGAAGAATTGGATCGAGAGATTTCAGAGCAACTTACTGTGGATTCCATTAGTGTGCTCTTTGGGTCAGTTGGTATGAAATTTCTCATCTGCTTTGAATCTTGATGAATCAATTCCTTGAAATGGTGATAGATTTTCTTTCTATATTTTTCGACTGTGCAATAGGGAGATTAGTGAAGGGATCAGCATTGGATCGAGTTTTACAATTCAAATCATACCAAGGACGGTGAGTAGCGGTTTGATCTCTTCGAGATCTGTTGTTTCTACATCTTTTAAATTCTTGAGGGAATGATGATTGATCGATCGTCAATTTTGTAAGTTTTTCCCTCTCTCAGTGACAGGATCTCTTGTGGAGTTGGAGATCTGTTCTTCATACTTAATAACTCGAGTTGACCTTGAGCAGAAGTTGGAAATTCTTGTGTCAGCATTGATCTAGGTAAATCTAAAATCCTACTCGGTTTATTCTGGGTTCAATTTGAATTATTCGACCAATTTTTAGATCAGGGTTCTTCATAAGTTCCTTATTAATTTTCAATTCTGGAGTCAGTGCCTTGAATACTTGAGAGAACAAGTATTACAGAAGTAACCTGGTATTAACTAAGCCCCATTTCTATTCAATTGAATGTTCAACCAGGGGTGTAGCAGTGGATCGAGTAAGGATTGATTGGTGTCTGATCTGGGTTGTGACTGTTCAGGCTACTGCAGGTAGAGCCAAACCCTTTTCTGAATTTTAATTGTTATATTCTCTATGGTTATCCAAATATATGAGGAGGATGTGACTGTAATATTAGGAAGTTATTGACAGTTAGTTCAGATTGTTGTGGTCAAATATTATTGATGCTCAGTAAACTCATGTCTTCATTTTTCTCAACCTGCTATGGATAGGCAGTAGACAGTGAGTAGTGTTAGCCAATACCTGTCAATTTGTAACTGAAATGTGGTGAACCTGCTAGCTTGGAACTGAAAGATGGCCAGGATGGAAGCTTGTCTTGAATGATTGAGTCGAATACATTAATTGAGGACAAAACCTGAGAATTAATTTGTTTTATCTTCAATCTTGGGTGACAGAAATTCTATATGCAGATATTGGTTGTAGGTACACCCTTGATTAGTAGAAGCTTAATGAACCTTTGAAGTTGTGGTTGTCTAACTATTTTAAGCAATCTGGGAATGTTCTGTAGGTGGGAATACTGGTAATCTAGAGTCATCACTTGCTCTAATTCATTAGGCTGAGATTTAGAGATAGACTCTTCTGTCTGATTTTAGTTTCAGTCCAGTTTATGAAAGGAGTTTGGGTTAATTTTTGTGTTATCAACTGTAGGACTAGGAGGGATAGTAAAGACTGATGTTGTATGATCTGTGAATGGGTTTAGGAAAGTTCTGAATCGATGCAGGGGTTAATTCAGAACTTCCCATAAGTCACAGATGACAGTAGAGTCCAGTGGCCCCTTGGAGTTATTTTCCTTACTGATACATCATGTTAGATATAAATGGGATTTGGTTTCAGCTAAGACTATGGTGATGGACACATTGAGAGCAGGACATGTTATTTGTGACTGTCAGTTAACTGGGAAGGGGTTGTTAATTCAGTACTTAAACTAAACTGGTGATTAGAACTGATATCAAGTTTGAACCATAACTCTTTTAGGTTTAAGTATTTGTGGTAGCAAGGATTGATTGGATATTCTATAAGGACTGACTATACAAACATCCTAGCTGAGACTGACATGTATCAGTCTATGGAAGACTGACCCAAATCAGTCTTAGCTGGACTGATTGTATCAGTCTTATTTTAGGACTGATTTCTCAACTAAAGTTTGAATGAAGGTTGGAAATTTACTCAATATAGTATTCTAGTCACTTTAGTTTTGACATTAAGAATACTGATTGGGTTCAGCCCTTGAATGTTCAAGTGATTGCAATGAGGTTTACCCTAGATTACAAGAGTTAATCTAGGATATGTTGAATCTTTGGAAG
This sequence comes from Iris pallida, assembly GCA_029216955.1. NCBI lineage: Eukaryota > Viridiplantae > Streptophyta > Magnoliopsida > Asparagales > Iridaceae > Iris > Iris pallida. Next base: position 10,666,630 of record JANAVB010022596.1, on the reverse strand, counting down.
ACTTGGAATTTGGGTGTTTAGATATGACAGTACTTATTATAGGATACCAATACCTAGAAACCTTGCTAGTTATAGGATGAGTTTGGATTTGAGTCTAATCAATACCAGTAAGGTTATCTCTATAGAGACTATAACTTAACTGCATATGTTAGTCATAGTGATAGGTTGGCTCTTGTTTTACAAAATCTAAACTGGGTTGCTTTAGGATGTTAGTGGGTATATAAGAAAGGAAGTTGTTAGGACATCATTACTTCCCTTCCAGTGGACTTGGTAGAAATACTTTAGTTGGAAGAGGGTATTCATAGAAATAGGATTTTATTTATAAGTTTAGTTAGTTAATAATTGTTTATATTCTAATCAAATTGTAACCATATAACAGGAGGATATCCAACATTTCACTCCACACTTGATCACTCTGAGCAAGGCAAGTATACTCCTCGTACTTGTTCATTTTCTCATGTCTTGTATATCCATTCTTGTATCTCCTTGTTGACACGATATATCACGAGATTGTCTTGTATCATGTTTTCTTGAGTTTACTTGTGTCCGGGAGGGGAAATACTACAGACGTGTGATCAAACCCGTGTTACTATTCATGTGAATAGCTTAGGCCCCGCATCGTGCATGCGGGACTGAAGCCGTACCATTTCATGTTTATTGAATCTACCCAAGCCGATCACATACTCTGGATGTATTTCGATATATTGCACATTTCAGGTTCAGGTTGTATTTCATATTCAGGACTCATTTCATGTTTCCTGTGTTTATTTTCAGTATTCATGTTCAGGTTTCATGTCTTGTTCTCATTTTTCGTACTTTATATATATTTTCTGTATTTTTGTTCATACCATGACGTTCATGTTCATTTTCTTGGATATACTTAGCTCCGCTTCTGACTAGGATATGTTGCAGGTGAGTTAGAGGCTATCTGTGATACCTATTACGGACAGGAACTTGGAGGCACCTATGAGTCAGTTGATGTTGCCCAGGACCTGGAGGCTGAGGAAGCCTAGTATTTTCTTCTTTAGTTTATCTGGATTTGTATTAGAGACATCATCAGTACATTTTTCATTTGCTGGAATGTAATAACAATTAGACTTGTATCTGAAATTCTGGGATTCGATATATTAGATGCTGTGATTTATTATCATTCTTATCTGGATTCATAGTTCTCCCTAGATATTGGTACAGCTTACTTCATCGTGTCTAATGACGAAAGTTGGGCATGTTCGACTCGTGTCCGATTATTCGGGAGCGGGTCGTGACAATCGCCTCCCCCACATCCTCCTCTACTGTTGTCCACATCTCGAGAAGATGCTCGCATGGAGCTCCGGCGGCGACGGCGGCAGACCCAGCGTCGTCTAGCTCGCCGTGGGGAGCATCGGCTTTATTGTCGAGGTCGCCTCCATCTCCTCTCAAAAATCCTTTGTCGTCATATTCACCAACAGAGGAAGGCTCTGTCGTGTCGAATCGGAGCGTGACGTGTCGTGAGCGCCACCGTGTCGAGGAGGTGCGCTGCCTTTTTCCTTCCCTTTTCTATCCACCACTTTCACAACCACCTTCCTCACTTTTTGGCTGCAAGTGAAATTGGAAAGATGGGGGGGACAGGAACTCCTCTGTGTCAGAGAAACACAAATGCAACATACTTTCCTTCTCCATCCAAACACGAAAACTTGATCTAGTTTCAACGAAAGTGTGACTTTCAGCCCACATTCCTCTGACTTCCCGGCTTCCAAACATTCCCTATCACTTTTACACTTTCAAAAAGATACATCTATCCAATCAGTCCCTTATAAAAGTTTGGGCATATTAGTGTTTAGATCCTAGGTTTTATACCAACTTAGGGTTTAAGCCCTAACATATCCAATTAGAGAGTTTGGACCCTGAATATTTATATTTTTTTCCATTATACCATTCCTCCCAATGTATGAGAATAATTTTTGTAGAGTTATTTGTATTTACTTTCCCAATTGCTAATCATCTCTCTACTTTTTTTCCATTTTTGTTTTAATTAGTGTTACCCCCAATCATTCGGGTAAAGTGCAAACAAATCTTCCTTAGATTTGCTTTTTTGTATTTAAAGACCCCTTGTTTAAAAAAACTCTCACATTTTTTTAATTTTTGCTCAGTTTGTACCATGTCGTTAACAGCCGTTAAAATACGTCTAAAAATACAATTTTACCCCTCCCCCCACTCTCTTCCCCCTCTCTCTCTGGTGGTGGGGGCGGGTCAAGCGGGGCCGACCAGAGGAGAGGGGAGGGTGGCCGGCCAGCGGAGGGAGGAGGGGACGGGTCGAGCATGGCCGGCCAGCAGAGGGAGGAGGGGGGGTCGGGGGGTCGGTGGCCAGCGGAGGGAGGAGGGGGGCGGCCAACAGAGGGAGGAGGGGACCGGTCGGCGGAGGGAGAAGGGGGCTGGCCACCACCGGTAGAAAAGGGAGGGCATTTTGGGTATTTCTTTTATTTGTTTAAAAAGTCATTAACGGTCATTTCTAACGACAGGGATGCAAACTAAGCAAAAATAAAAATGTGACGGTTTTTTAAACAATGAATTTTTAAATGCAAAAACTCAAATCTAAGAAGGGTTTGTTGAAGTTTAAACTCAAACATGAGTTTAATTTAATGGGCTTGGTTTCATTATGTGTGTTTTTTTTAATAAAGTTATGTATGTTGAATTAGTCTTTAACTACATGCTTGTCTTTAGCTACATAGTTTCCTCTTTGAATTGGTCAGGGACGTGTGTCCTATTTAGAGGTAGAATTGGAGTAGATTGTGGGATTAGATTAGTCATATATTCACCTATAAATAGGTGACTCGGTGGCTTTATTCAAATGTACTGAGAAGAAAGGTATTTCTTATTGTTGTAAGTTGGTTTCATACTTGTTCCCATTTTATAATAGAATTCAGTTGTGCTGTTTTGACATAATTTAGTTTTGATCCTGTTTAGAGGTTAAATTTTTATTTGATTTCCAACATTTGGTATCATAGCCGGAGTATCCGGAGTTCTTGTTGTTCTAAGTTGTCACTTAGATTACTTGTAAGCATGTTACAAGAATGATCATTCAGCCGCAACTTCCAAAATTCTTCGGGAAGAATTTTGATCAATGGTATATCCAGATAAAGGCATTGTTCGGTTACCAGGAGCTATGGGAGATTATCGAACAAGGATACATTGAGCCGATAGAACAAGCACTTGCAGCTTTCTCTCAAGCCCAGAATGATACTTTGAGAGAAAATAAAAAAGAAGGATAATAAGGCACTGTTTTTTCTCTACCAAGCAGTTGACGAGGTCGTTTTCGAAAGGATCTCTAGTGCAACGACGGCGAAGGAAGCCTGGAATAGGCTGCAGAAGACCTACAAAGGTGACGACAAAGTAAAAAGCGTAAGGTTGCAAACCCTACATTCTGAATTTGAAGCCCTGTCTATGAATGATCATGAAAGTATTTCTAATTATTTTTCTAGAGTCCAGACTGTTGTTAATCAACTAACAGTTAATGGTGAAATATATGAAGGCTCACGTATCACCGAAAAGATTTTGAGATCTTTGACAGCTCGCTTTGATGATGTTGTTCCTGCAATTGAGCTAGCAAGCAACTACGGAAACCTGAGCATTGATGGATTGGAGAGCACTCTTTGTTCCTATGAGCATAGAAAAACTCTACGAGATGCAGGGAGTTTGGAACATGCTTTCCAGAGCAAGGCAACCATAACAGAGAAAGGTGGTAAGTCCAAAGGCAACAACAATAATGCAGCCATGAAGGGGAAAGAATCTGATCAACAAACTTCTGGAAGTCAGAGGTATGATAAATCAAAAATCCAATGTTTTCGTTGTAAAAAGTATGGGCATTATAAATCTGAGTGCAAAGTTAAATTCTATAAGAAAAATTATTATCACCAAACTAACTATGCTCAAGACAAAATGCAAGAGAAAGAAACTTTATTGCTAGCCTGCAGTGCATCTGAAGGAGATCATCTTGACAAATAGTATCTAGATACTGGGTACAGCAACCACGTGCGATAAGGAGCTATTGTCACGACCCGCTCCCGAATAATCGGACACGAGTCGGACACGCCCAGCCTTCGTAGATGGACACGACGAAGTAAGTTGTACAATTCTAAGAAAAACTCCAAGATACAAGATACATAAAACAACATAGATTCTATACACGTTCCTAGAACAGATCTCCACAATCTACCAAGTCAATACAATATCATCCGGAGACAAATCCGGTAACCAGAATAAAATTATACAATTCTGAATCCATGATACAACTCTAATAAACTAGAAAATGATCTAAACTAGAGCACTGCAACTCTAAGTCCATCCTGAGGCACAACTCTATCCTGGCTTCGGGCTCTGGCCCATAAAGATAGAATATCATCCCCAAGCATACCTGCAACGTATCTGTCAAGAAAAGAGCAAAGTACAACCCCGACAAGAAGCACTAAACAATGTAAACTGAAATGCATGAAAAGAGTCACAATATGAACTATGGTACAAGACAGGAATATGAAACTGTAGTACATGAATAACGATGAACTGTAGTACCAGATCATGAACAATGAACTAGACTATCAGTGTAACATGCAAGTGAAATAACTATTAGAGTATGTGACCGGCTGGGTAAATAATGAACAAGAGCACATGAATAATGGTACGGCTTAGAGTCCCACGTGCACGATGTGAGATCTAAGCTATTAGTCAATGCCTAGCTAAAATAGAATTGGTCACATATCTGTAGTATTTTTCCACCCCAATGTACAAGTAAAGAACAATGAACGGTGAACAATGAACAATCGTGTGTACAACGTGTCAATATGAGAACATGAAGCAAGACAGAAATACAGAGTAAAGGGTTCGAGTCGGTGTACTTGCCTTGGTGTTGTTGTAGATGTCTAATCCAATGTCGAGAAAATTTGTCAAATAAGACACAAATAAATTTGAGAAAATACTATAAATCTCTCTTTGCTTATAATTTCCTAGGAGTCCAATTATCATTCCTAATTGTTAGAACTTCTCCCAACCTATATATACTCTTTCCTGGACTATAGTCCAAGTCAGCCATATCCTAATATCAGTCCAAACATTAACTAGACTGTTAGCTATGTCTAAGAAAACCTTCCTAAAATTTAATTAACTCACAGTTCCAGTCCAAAAACTGAACTGTCAAATTGACTTAGTTCAATTGAGGGTGAATGCTACAACTCAAATTAATATTGTGGTAAAAATCAGTCAACCTACTGAACCTCAAAGATGGGCTCAATTCCACCATATACTTAGTCTTACCAACATTCCATAACTCTCCATAACACCATACCAATACTAATTTTTGCAATATCCCCACATGTGGGAATATTGCAAAAATTCAATTTAAACGGCTAAACTTCTAATATCAGTGTTTTGAATCAAAGGCTAACAAAATGATTTAAACCAAAATCCTGCAACCATGCACAGGCCCCTCCCAGTTCGATTCAACTTAGCTATGGCCAACACTTAACTATTGTAACATTATGCCCAAATAACCCTTGATATCACCATTCATTTTTCCTAACATACAAGCAGGAAAATAGAACCATTCAAGCCTTTACTATGTTATTTAAAGCATCCTCTAGTTCACCACAATTTGGCTTCCAGAATTCAAGTATCTTTTGGTATCGAGTCCCTAACCAAACTTAAACAAATAGCAGAGGTTATACCATAATATATCCTTTCACAAAATCTTTGAATACTAGCTAGCAACTATAAAACCCATGAATCAAAACATCCTAAACTTAAGAATTAAACCTACAGTCAACTAGAACCCAACAGCTACTGAGTTCTCAGGATGTTGCAGGGATGAATACAATCTAAACCATTAAGTTACATCCAGAGAGAGATCATGAGAATTCATCACTGATCTAGGCGTACAGACAACCATGATATAGCCTAACTGAAATTCCAGCCCCCATTCCAACTCCTTCAATCACCCTTGCTACTCTCAACTAGTTGTCCCCCACATGACTCCCACGAGATGGACACCACAGTATCAGACACACACACGCAACACAGTTCAGACACACGCGTCTGCACTGACACGAACAGGACCACAACACTGCATCCCGACCCCAATTCCTGACCAAGAATCAATCCGATGCAAGCACAAAATAATGTGTCTCTAATGTGAGAGAGTCGGATCAATACCTGTGTAATGCAAAATATCAACAATTCCTGTGTCCGATATGACGAAATTCGCGTCCAGATTTCAATTGTAAGCTGAAAGAAACATTAAATCAAACAGTTGGTGTGCGGGGAAAACAATTGTTAAGATGAGTTCTATTTGTATAGTAACGACTCCAAAATTGGAGAAAAGCACAGTATTAACCCAGAATTCATCAATACAGTTTCCAAATTGAAATCCCCACAGAAACAAGAACGGATTTATCGATCAAATGCCATCACATGAACCGAAACAAGAGCATCCATATCAGAACATGGCACGAAATGGATTCGAATTACTCACCTCTACTCGTCGTCGATCTGGAATGATCACACTGCGAGAGGAGAGTAAGTACCGCTGTGGTCGCAAATGCAATCGGCAGGGAGGAAAACGAGGATCGAATGTTGCCGGTTACTCGAGCAATTATCTATCACTGCCATGGCCCTTTGCTGTTCGAGGAAGAGTATATGCCATGGATCAGAACAATTCTGGGAGACACGAGTAATTGATCGAAGAATTGAACGGAAGAGGAGACAGACTCACCATCACTTGAAGACGAGGTTGCCATGGCCGAACTGCAATCGAGTTGGCGCGAGGAGGAAGACGACTTCGCGGTGGAACAAAACCGGTTCATCATCGTCCGGTCGCCATGGCTGTCGACTCGAGCTCGAAGACGAAGAAGGGGCTTAAAATAATTATTGATAACGGCATTTGCACTATTGAAAATAAGGAAAATAAATTGGTTGCTATTGTTAAGATGACTGAGAACCGTATGTTATTTGGTTTAGGTTGATTTTTTTGTTATTTGGTTTAGGTTGATTTTTTTTGTTGAGTCTAACGGCTAGTCCAACGTTCCAATTCCAATTCCAACGTTCATTTGGGAAGGAGAGCTTCTTCTTGATGATTGTTTATATTATGAAGAGAATGAAAAATTTTGAGAGAGAAAGAGTGTTTCATTTGATACTTTTATGTCTCAATTTATAGATGATATGAAATAGTTGTTGCAAATGAACGTTGGAATTGGAATTAGAACGTTGGACTAGCCGTTAGACTCGAGAAATTATAAGGTGCTCCTGGCTCAGCACTGGACGTGCTGAGTGGTGAGCCCGGTCCAATGAACAAATGACACTTGGAGTAATCAATTAATTCCATATTTTCACATCATAACCGGACAATTCATAAGTTAGCTTAATATTAATATTATTATTAAAAATAATATTAATGTTAATCTTAGTATTAATGTTCATATTAATTTTAATATCAATGTTAACATTAATACTAAGATTAACATTAACATTAATATTAATTTTAATAATAATAATAATAATAATATTATTGTTAATATTAATTTTAATGATAATATTAATATTATTGATTTTGTTAGTTTTTTTTATCTTTAATATTAATATTAATATTAATATTAATATTAATATTAATTTC
>JANAVB010022596.1:10596497-10653997 GCA_029216955.1 Iris pallida | reverse complement strand
GATCATCCGCCTGTATAGTCCAACGGCTATAAAAAGAGCCGTTGGGATCAATCATTCGTAGAATCCAACCGTTGGAATGCAAACGGTCATATGGCGGAAAATCCGCCGGATTTCAGCGGAAGTCCGCCGGATAATCCGAACACTCACAGAAGGTATTCTGTGAGACCATTCGGATCTTCCGCCGGATTTCCGCGGAGATCCGCCGGATCATCCGCCAGGATTCCGAAGATTGTCCTGGGTTATTATCTACCCTAGCTTTCGATTTTGCCATCCATTTCTTGTGTTTACAATAATTCCTAAGACTCATTACAGACTCCAGATATACTGTAGCAGGTGCAGGCTTCTTCAGAGTCTTGAAAAGATGATGGCATGGCTTGGCTTCTTCCTTTGATAGGTGCTGGCTTTTTCCCTTGGCGGCAGCTGTCCAAAGATATCCAGTTTGTGAAAACTGAATACCTTTCGGGGGCTTCGCCCCCGAACCCCCGACGAGGGGCGCTGCCCCCTCGACCCCCGTCCGCTGACCGGGCAGCGGAACCCCCGGTGCGTGGCTCCAGAGATGTCGTCGGGTGGTTCAGAGAAATCTTGTGGGATCCGTCGTCTTTGGCCCACCATGATTTCTTCATAGCATATGTCCACATTGATCTTGCTTATTGCTTTTCTGCATGTACATTTTAGACGAACAAAGCAATATACATAGTAGCAACTATGATAGGTTTAATGCACATTAGGACAATGCTGAGTTTAAGTATAATTGCTAAGGTGATAGCATAAATGTTAGTGATATCATAATGATTAAACTTAATTGAATGACCACAATCAAAAACATAGTTTTGATTTTGGCAACCCGATTAAATTTAAGATAGATAAGCTCATATCACTAATATGTAAACCAATAGGCATATATCACCAAAGGTATAAGTATAAGTAGAAATGCTATAGCGATAGTATGAAGATTAGTGATAATAAAATGCTAAACTTAACATATTAACCATATTTAAAAACATGATACCATCATTGGGCCAACAATCTCCCCCTTTTTGATTATGGCAAATCGGTTAAGTTTAGTATGGACATAATAGATGCATGTATCACTAATATACAAAAGATATAAGCAATATCACTAAAAGCATACTACTTAGATTACTTATAAAAGCATCCTTAAACTTACTTCTCCCCCTTTGACATGATCAAAAATAGGCTCCCCCGTACTAAGAGATAAAATGAAGTCAATCTTAAGCATAGAAATCAGAGCATGGGGAAGTCATAGACAATCATGATAAAAAATATACTAAAGAAAAACAATGGGAGAAGGGTGTAATGACAAGTTTATAAAGCTACATTGCCAATGTAGAACATCAAATAGAGAATAGCTTGTCAAAACACAATATAGTTGGTAAAACACATAAAATTGATAATCAGTCAAAGAATAGTTTTACCAACTTGAAATCCAAGAAAGAAACTCCAAAACATAATATTATATGAATAAAAACTCTAGTTTTGGAAGGAAGCGATATACCAATTGAAATAAGGATTTCAATCAAGAATTTCAATCAAAAGCCCATGAGGATTAGATAATTGCAAAGTAATTGATATAAATAAAGTACCAAGTGAAATAGTTGAAAGATATAAACTTAATATCAATTGAAATATAAGCTTGAAACATTGATCAAAAAGTCATTTGAAAGTCAAAATTGTCCACAAATGAATAGTGGAACAAAATAAAGGAATGATCAATGAAAAATAGAGCAATTGATATAGACTAATCTCACTCTTTGTAAAATCTATATGCTTACCCAAGTACATGCATTTGAACTCAAAATACCTTATCATGCTATATGAATACCCTTTTAGATAAACATGAAGGTAATGGAGAAAAATACTTGAGAAGGAGAAATTCAGTCGACTTGAATGCTTTCCCTCAAAGTATTACCAATATAGATAAACATGCATTTAGGTAAGTCCTCAATAAGAAAAGCCAAATCAATTAAGCACAATAGTCATCAAGATAAGATATGAAAGTTAATTTTTAAGAAGATGACTTATTTAATCCATATAAAAGAGAGATAAGTGATAAAGACAATAGCATATACTCTCATAAACCCTTCACAAATAAAAGTATCATGACCTCATTCACTAAGATATGAAAAAGAAGAAAGTATGGGTCCATGATGAACTAGGTATACAACATATTTAAGGGTATAAATGAATTGAATCAATTAATTTTCTCCCCCTCAAAATATGCGTATCTAGTTCCAAAGCACTTATAGCATAAAATAGATAAGTACAAGATCTAGGGGTAAATCAACTATGGATTTCTCCCCCTTGCTCGATGCATATAAGGCTACAATATCGTCAAAAGACGAATAAAATCATCTTTAGTCAAGAAGAGATAACCAATTAATAGCCACTAAAGATGAGAGATCAAAAGAATATCCCAATAAAGCACATATAATCAAAAGATGACATACATTAGTCTATATAGAAGAAACTCATATTTAAATATAATAGATCAATGTATGTTATCCTTTGAGAAAATGTCATCATGAAAAAGAATAAAGTCAATTAAGAACAATCATGATGATAGACAGAATATAGCTCAAAAATTAAATAAAAATGAAACTCAAACATCATGTCCATGATTATCTAATTAAGAAATAATCAACCAATTTATTGCTTTGCATGGACTAGGTATGTTTTATCACATGTGTACCCATCAACCGGGTAACATCCAAACTTTGCTACTTTTAAATGAAAGACCAATAAAGTTCAAATAGCAAAGGTCATATGTGATAAACCATGAGTAGTCAAAGTAGAGCAATAAATTAACTTGACATTTACAAAATTAGATAGTTTAGGACTACTCAATCATTAGGATCATTCATAAAGAAAACAAATGAATAAATATGATCTAATGAATCTCATCAAGAGAAAATCATAAATCAAAAAGAATCACACATTAACATGGGAAAGAGTCAATCTCATTTAAATAATTACAAACATAATAAAGAAGAGATGTAAATGATAAGCGATGAAATCATGACTCAAGAAGTGAGAGAAATTTATGAGATACTTGCTAATGACTAGTATGGAGGAAAGTTAAACAAGGAATCACAAACCTCTAAGGGAAAACAAGATCTAATAAAGAATTTGTAAAACTAGTTTTAGAGATCAAGTATATCACAAATCTTGTTTTTGTAAACTAGCATGTCATATATAGATTGAAGTATAGGAATATAGCTAGATGTGTGAAAGTGAGCCAAAATTATATAGCTTAATAATATATCACAAATAAGCAAACTATATAATCCAAATAAGATTAATGAGAGAAGCCATTAACAAGATAAATGTGCTCATTAATTCTTAAGTCACTAACACAAAAAAAAATACTTGCTTAAGTATAGAGTTCACAATTAAGGGAATACATTTTGAATGATCAAAATGATTTAGAGACTCTTTACTAAGCAAGGATAAGAGCATAAGATGATAAATAAATGAATTAGACTCTTATCAAGTAAAGGACAAAAGAGATGTTCATGAAAAAAAAAAAAAATCTCTTTGCCAAGTATTGAGATTAACCCAAGATAATGAAATGATAGATCAATCTAGAGAATGCAAAATACTATAGCTACATTAAAAGAAGTGTATTCTCTAGAAGAGGAAAAATCTCAACACAAAAGCTCAAACCATAGTAGCTAAATTCATGAGAAATATGATGTAACAATTACAAGTATTCTCATGTGCTACAAAAACATCATTGGGCAACAATAATTCAAAAGGAAGCATAACCCAAGGAATGAGCAAAGAAAGATCATTAAGATCAAGAAAGCTAAATGCTAAGGATAGTAAAAATCATTTTCAAAAACTTTCATAGTGCACAATAGAAATAAATAGATTTGAAAATGTGCACTAAAAATGGAGGTTAATTATAAAAACAAGACAAAACACAAAACCTTGTGATTCTTAAAAGAACTTCCATAAATAGTCAAGTACAATACATAAACAAATATTTTCTCTCACCATCCCAACTTAAAGATATAAAACAAATAAATATCAAAAGCTAGGAATCATTTATATATATGAAACTATATATATATCACGAATAGGCATACACGAAAAGATCAAAAAAACAATTAAGAGCAAGTATCCCTAAAGTCAACCAAAAAGCTAAAAAGACATCATTAAAAGAAAGCTTTAAGGAAGAAGCATATTGATTCAAAAAGAGATACACAAATTTGATCAAAAGAATCAATAGCTAGAGTATGAGTTAAGCACGAGTCTAGAAGTAACAAGTATGAATAAATACTTTTCAAGTTAATATAAAACTTTAGCTTAACTCATATGCCTACATAAAGGTATTTAAACAAAAATAGATATCAATATAAGAGATACATGAACTATAAGTAAATGAAAATTTTAATGAATATAGTCATGTATCCTTAATGAATATTTGAGAAATCATCACAAATTCAAAAGCATGTATAAATAAACTTTATTAGGCAAAGACATAATTGATTCTCAAGAAGATAATCAAGATAAAGTATGAGAATCAATAATGAATATATTATGTAAGCACAAGATTAAAAAGAAGTATAAGTATATACTTGTCAAGTAATAAGAAGCTTGTGCTAAACACATATATTCCCAAATACCGATTTAAAGTAAATAAGACACATTAAAAACAAATCGGCAAGAAGTAACTATTTTAAAAACTTTTAAAGACGGAGAGTTAAAATCATATTAACTCAAATCAAAATCAAGCTCCTATGGACTAGAGTGATATACATGCTTTATAAATAAAGATTAAGAATAACAAGCATGCATAATTAATATATCACACTAATAGAAAATGAGTGATAAGCTACATAGTGTGAACTAATCATTTAAGCCAAATAACTAGTCATGCCAAAAAAAAGATTAACTAAGCATGCTAGTATTATATCTCACATTGATTTATATCTTTAAGCAACAAAGAATATCAATGTGAGCTAGTAGCAAGACATCAAGAGAAACATGCTAGATTCTACAAATATAAACAATTTAAAGAGAAACAATTAGCATGTTACCAAAGTGGCTCTAGTGGCCACACTTGTGTTGGTGCAATTGCTTAGAAGATGACCTTTGAGCTTTACAACCACCAACACGCTCCTCAGTGCTATGTCCCGATACAAGAAGCTTCACCTACAACATTAGATGAAGACTTTGGTATCCAAATAAACTTGGATCCACATTTATTAGCTTTAGGGACCCATATAGCACTTACTCTAGCATTGGTAGTGAAGGTCCTACGAATAGGGCATGTAAAGCTCATGTGACCAATGCGAGAGCAATAGAAGCATCTAATGCTAGTGTGTGCACATGTATCAGAATGAGCATGGTTATGAACATGCGACATACTAGAATGATGAATGTTTCTAGAGTGAGCATGCATGGATTTGGTCTTAAGAATATCATGTTCTAATATCAAATCATCATGCATACAAGTAAGAGAATCAAATTTAACATTTAAAGCATTATTCTCTTTTTCAAATAAAACAATTCTAGAAATAAAATCATCATTTTGTTTCTTTAAAGAGATAATAGAAGAATCATGCAAATGATTAAGCTCATGTGTTTGCCTCTTAAGATCTTCTATTGATAAGGAAAGAGATTTGATTTTCAAAATTAAAGCCTCATTCAAACTCTTTAAAGAAACACAAGATGAGTTTTGAGAATCAAGTCTAGATGATAAAACATTGTTTTCATTTCTCAAAAACTCATTTGCTTCTTCTAAATGAATAACCTTTTCAGAAAGTTCTTCATTTGTAGAATGAAGGTTGTCAAGAATCTCTAAGGATTGTTTAGCCATGGCTTTCCACTTAGAGCGTTTCTTGCATTTAGAAGAAACATGATTGTCTATGCTACTAGAAATAAAACCCTCTTTATCGGAGGATGAGGAATAGGTTGCCATAGAAAAATAACAAGGATCTACTCTAAGGATGTTAAGCCTAACAATAGAGTCCTTGCTCTGATACCAATTGTAGGAACCCTAGAGGGGGGGTGAATAGGGTCAAGCTAACTAATCAAGCCCTTAGCACAAGCTAATTGGCAATTTAAAAATATAAGTGCAAGAGAAGAAGCAAACACAATACCGACACCCGATGTATCCTGGTATCCTCCTAAGAGGTAGTCCAGTCCCGGAACTCTCTCCGGCTTTAATCCACTATTTGAGCAAATAGTTACACACGAGTTTGAATCCGAAGAACTTGCCAACTTCTTACACAAGAGCTTTAATCCGAAGGGCTCTCCGACTTCAACCGAGAGTTTGGATACGAAGACTCCCCAACTTCAACCGAGAGTTTGGATACGAAGACTCTCCAACTTCAACCGTTCACAATAGGTTTTGATCTCCTTATACAATAGGATGAAGATCTCACTTTTCAACTCAATAACTCTAACACAATTTGTGAATGGCAAATGAAGGCTTTGTAGAGTTGTATGTGGATAAGCTTTGGTGGTTTGGAAATTTTTAGGCTCAAAAGCATCAATCTTGAATGAAGGGGTTCAAGGCTATTTATAACCAAAGCAAAGGAAAGTGCAATAATGCAACTTTCACAGGCTGACGGATCATCCGCCGGATTTCCGCGGAAATCCGCCGGATCATCCGCCTGTATAGTCCAACGGCTATAAAAAGAGCCGTTGGGATCAATCATTCGTAGAATCCAACCGTTGGAATGCAAACGGTCATATGGCGGAAAATCCGCCGGATTTCAGCGGAAGTCCGCCGGATAATCCGAACACTCACAGAAGGTATTCTGTGAGACCATTCGGATCTTCCGCCGGATTTCCGCGGAGATCCGCCGGATCATCCGCCAGGATTCCGAAGATTGTCCTGGGTTATTATCTACCCTAGCTTTCGATTTTGCCATCCATTTCTTGTGTTTACAATAATTCCTAAGACTCATTACAGACTCCAGATATACTGTAGCAGGTGCAGGCTTCTTCAGAGTCTTGAAAAGATGATGGCATGGCTTGGCTTCTTCCTTTGATAGGTGCTGGCTTTTTCCCTTGGCGGCAGCTGTCCAAAGATATCCAGTTTGTGAAAACTGAATACCTTTCGGGGGCTTCGCCCCCGAACCCCCGACGAGGGGCGCTGCCCCCTCGACCCCCGTCCGCTGACCGGGCAGCGGAACCCCCGGTGCGTGGCTCCAGAGATGTCGTCGGGTGGTTCAGAGAAATCTTGTGGGATCCGTCGTCTTTGGCCCACCATGATTTCTTCATAGCATATGTCCACATTGATCTTGCTTATTGCTTTTCTGCATGTACATTTTAGACGAACAAAGCAATATACATAGTAGCAACTATGATAGGTTTAATGCACATTAGGACAATGCTGAGTTTAAGTATAATTGCTAAGGTGATAGCATAAATGTTAGTGATATCATAATGATTAAACTTAATTGAATGACCACAATCAAAAACATAGTTTTGATTTTGGCAACCCGATTAAATTTAAGATAGATAAGCTCATATCACTAATATGTAAACCAATAGGCATATATCACCAAAGGTATAAGTATAAGTAGAAATGCTATAGCGATAGTATGAAGATTAGTGATAATAAAATGCTAAACTTAACATATTAACCATATTTAAAAACATGATACCATCATTGGGCCAACAATGACGTAGGACAATGGTCATTGAGGGTTATATGCGGGTCACATAATCACCCACTGGGACGAAATTTGGTTGGACACTCATATGCCGGTCGACTGACCCCTGCAGAAGATCAACTTGTTAAAGACCTGACGAAGAACAATACAAGGCCAAAAGATATACTGAGCACGTTGAAAGATAGTTTTAGTGGAATGAGTCAACATTGAAGACTATTTACAATGCTCGACATAAGCATAGAGTTGTCGAGCATGGAGGACTTTCTCAGATGTAATATTTGTTGGAAAAATTGGAGTCGAAAAAGTACTACTATCTGACTATGAGATGTGAGCAAACCGATCGAATGAAGGATATTTTTTATGCTCACCCGACTAGTGTGGACTTGTTACGTGCATTTCCATATATTATATTGATGGATTGTACATACAAGACTAACAGATATAAGATGCCACTTTTGGAAGTGGTAGGCATTACGTCCACAAATATTACATTTTCAGTGGCATGTGTTTATATGGAGGCAGAGCGGGAAGACAATTATATATGGGTACTTAGTACGCTTAAAGGATTAGTTGATCAATCATTCTTACCCAAGGTGATTGTGACCGATCGTGAGTTAGCACTAATGAAGGCCATAAGCGTTACTTTCCCCAGCTCCACTCACTTGCTTTGTCGGTGGCATATTAGCAAAAATATTTTGGCCAATTGCAAAAAGATGTTTCGTACCAAGAAGAAGTGGGATAGTTTCAATAATTCATGGAATTCGTTGGTTCTTGCTGAAGACCAACCTAGATTCAATGAGTTGCTTAGAAGATTGAAGCAAGATTTCTCCGATTATCCGAAAGCAGTTGAGTATGCCATCAATAATTGGATAGAGCCCTATAAAGAAAGATTTGTTTCGTGTTGGACCAACAATGTCATGCATTTTGAGAACACGACAAGTAGCAGGTACGTGACTTGAAACAATACTTTGCATGTGTAAATGTTAATTATCTTACAAAGTATGATTCTCACTATATAATTTTCATATTCACAGGGCGGAGAGTGCACATTCAAAATTGAAAAAACAATTGGGCACGAGTCAATCAACTTTTGAGATCTCATGGACAAGGATACACGACTTGCTGACAACGTCACACAACCAAATAAAAGCCTCATTTGAGATGTGTCTTAATGTTGCACCACATCGTTATAGTTCTCCGCCCTACCTCTCTGGCCCAGAAGCTCAGTATGTGCATCCCTTTCTGACACCCCCAACAACCTATTAATCATCTTCTTTGGCTCCTCCCGTCCCCTTGCTGACAATGGTTCAACCACTGGTAGCCCACTGACCGGGAGTCCGATGAGACAAAAAACATCGTCCAGCGTAATTGTCATCTCACCGAATGGCATGTGGAAAGTGTTAGTCTCTGGTTGCCAACGCTCGAGAAACGCACAAATTAGATTCTTATTTGGCGTCTTGTACGAAACCGACCTTAATTTCGCAACTCGAGAGTTCCAAAGCAACTCGCTTATATTGCCCTCTAAATTCCATGTATCCATCTTGGTTGTGTGGCACCAACACCTCAAGACGGGCCTCTCAATTCCGTTCCAAATCTCGTACGCCACATGAGTTTTGAAACTTGGAATAAGTCGGGGATCCTCAGGTCCACTGGGACAAGGGCCCATCAAAATATCAGCGTCTTCTTCCTCTTCTTCATCTGTGCGCCGCTCTTCGTCTGCGTGGCCTTCTTCTTCGTCTAATTGGCCGGTCGGTTGAGTCGGAGCAACAACCGTAGATTCTTCAAGACGTGCACGTTCTTGTTCTTCAAGACGTGCACGTTCTTGTTCTTCGACACGACGTCTCCTAGCAGAAGCATGAGTGGCTTCCCTCCGCCTAGTGTTTCCTGCAAATTTAATCAACAACCATACATTAAGAAGAAAATATATGTTTTGCCTTAAAAATGTACTGTTCGACCAATACATGTCGGACAACCACATACTGTTCGACCACAACAGGTCGAACAATCGCAAACTGTTCGACCATTACAGGTCGAACAGTTGCTTTTCGCCCGACCGACCAGGGTCGAACAGTGCCGCGAATTCCAAAAAAAAATGCGAACGATTGTCTCGTTGTTGTCACAATCGATCGGTTTCGAAACATACACAGAGATCCTAAACGAAGATAGATACTAATTTCGAACAAAATTACTCATCTACAGGTCGATTTGCAGAAATTTACCTTCCGATTGAACTTGTTTTCCTCTATCCATTGCGAAGCCGAACAAGGGAGAACTCTTCGACGAAGGGGAGGCGACCGGGCAGCGACTGGAGAGTGGAGGAGAGTGAATGTTAGGGTTTTGTGAGGGATGAGAGTGAATGTTAGGGTTTTGTGAGGGAGGAGATTGAATGTTAGGGTTTTGTGAGGGAGGAGAGTGAAGTGGAATTTTAGGGGTGTACTTAGGAAGCTTTGAGATGGGGGTGTAGAATAGGTAAGGGTATTTTTGTCAAATGTTGGGGTGTACTTAGTATTTTTATAAGCTTAATCAACTACATGTGGGGTGTACTTAGAAATTGGGGTGTCCTTAGAAATACATGGGGTGTCAATAGTCGGACCCTTTTTTTTCTCATTCCTTTCTTTCCTCCTCTCAGAATATTCTGCTCTCTCTCTCTCCCCTCTCTCTCTTTCCGAGAATAGCTTTCAGTTTTTTATTATTATTAACTATATGTACGTGCTTATTCGGATTTGGGCCGAAAATCGAATCGAACGAGATGGAACCCAATAAGAATTTTGGTTCGGTTTCGAAATAATTCGGATCGGTTTCAGTTGTGAAAAAAAATCAAAAATTGGTTTCGAGTTTGTACTTCGGTTTCGATCCAAAGCCGAAATCCGAATTAGAATATACAATTACCAAATCGCCCTCACTGCTATAAATACTAAAAAGAAACCTAACTTTTGCATTTCTGCTTCTCTTTTCTCTCCTAAACTTTTCCCCCACCGCTGAAGAAGTGAGGAGAGACCCCCTAATTTCCTCTTCTCTTTCCCTTTAGCGTTTTGAGAAATCCTCATTTATTAGTGTCTTTTGAGTAACTCTTATTTCTTCTCTCTTCGGATTCTGCATCTGGAGATCTTGTTTTTCTCCTTTCCGGAGTCTGATCTATGGGTGAGCAACGGTAAATAACCGTAAACAGTATTCTCAAACCTGAAAACCGAACCATTTTTATAAAAATCAAAACTAAACCGGATTAATTCGGTTCGATTTTCGGTCGGTTCGGTTTTATGGACCAATGTGTCACGCCTTCAAATTTTTTAGCAAAATGAGCCTATTTAAATAACAATTTATTTTAAAAATATAGAATTATTGTATTTATGAATTATTATATTACATAGTGTGGAAAATATTAGTATATATAAATTGATGATAGAAAAAGAGTGCTCAAAAAAGTACCGACAGAGAATAGGAGAAGAAAGTGCCCTCAGTTAGGGGTTACAAAACATTAGTATATGTAGATTGAGAATAGTTTGATAAATTATTAAGTCTAAATCGGTTTTCAGTTCAGCTCGGATATCCAAATCAAGAACCGAAAACCGAACCGTTATTTAAATTTTCAAAATTTCAAACCGAAAATCGAAAAACTGAACCGTTTGTCATATTTCGGTTTGGTTCGATTTGGTTTTCGATTTTCAACCGTTATATGCTCACCCCTATCTAGATCTGGAGACCTCGCTTCTCTCATCTCTTTCTCTCTGGAGTAGGCCTGTCAATGGTAGCTTATTGGTCGGATATTGGCATTACCATATTCGAACCATTAACTATCGGATATATCTGATAACTATCCGATATCCGATCGGATAGAAGTTTTGGCTACCGTATCCGTTACCGATAATTTTAACGGATATCGGGTAATATCCGAACCAATAAGATTACTAAAAAAATATTTAAAAAGGGAATAAAAAAAATCAGAACCAACAGATTTTGTGGAGAAATAACAGATTTTCACATTGAAACGACAAATTTTGTCTAAAAACAACATAGTTCCACATTGAAATATCAGAAGCAGCAGATTTTCACATTGGAACAACAGATATTGTCAAATATATGTGCAGATTTTTACATTGAAAATATCATAACCAGCAGATTTCCATGCACACATTGAATACATTTGCACCAAAAAAATCTCCACACAAGCACATATAACTAATAGCCCCATGCGTACATTGAATATATTTTAAATTTATTAAATAATTTAAACATTATTGGTTCAGATATTATTGGTCCTGATATGACACTTATCGTATCCGCATCCGATATCCAATAAATATCCGATATGATATCCGAATCCGTATCCGAAATTTCGGATATTTTCGGCTCGAATACGGATCGGATACGGATTTTCGGTCTACCATTGACAGGCCTACTTTAGAGTCTAGTTCTGGAATGTAAAAGTAACTTTCAAATTTCTGTTTTTTCTTCTTTCTTAGATCTTCTTTAGTAATAAGAATAGAATATCATAACATATTAACATGTGATGTTTTTTTTGAGTCAATAAAACATATTAGGCATTATAATTAAAGTCAGTTAGAACAGAGTTTCTGAAACATGTGATGTTTTTCAAATAAAACAAAATGCAGGTAACTATATTTTTATGGAATTTCTTACAGGTTTGTAAAGATGCTTGGTTGGTTTCTAGCTACTCAGAAACGGGTTAATTAGTTGTACCCCCCTATGGTTTGTACGTATTTTGGTAACTGTTTCCGTTGTTTCAAAAATAAAGAACACCTTCCTGGCTGCTTAATTTTTCACTCATTTTCTTCTATGCACCAGGAGGGTATAACTAATTAACTTTATAAACTAGGGGGGTATTTTTTGTTTTTAAAACAACATGTACAATTACCAAAATACGTACAAACTATAAGGGGGTACAACTAATTAACCCCTCAGAAACTTTGAGTTTAGATTAGTGTACTATACATACAGCTTTTGCAGTACAGAGAAAACCCCATTTATGTGTAGAATGGTTTGTTTGTATCAAATCTAACACTTAGGGTGTGTTTGATTGCAATGTGAAAAATACGTGGAAAGAAAATTAGTTCCATGGAATTATTTTCCTAGAAAAAAAGTTCCATGAAAATTTAAAATTTTCCATAGAAAACTTAATTTCGGTGTTTGATTGTTATTATTTTCCATGGAAAATAGTGATTTTACGGAAAATGATATTTTCCTATGGGTTGGACAAATTTCATTTTCCACCATTTTAGAAGAAAATATGGAAAATGATAGTTTTTTGGAAAATAATTTTATGGAAAATATAAGCTATCAAACACTACAATTGGTGAAAAATTTGTGGTGAAAATATTTTCTATGGAAAAAAAAAAAGCCCAATCAAACACAGCCTTAGTAGTTTCAGTTAAAGCGTATAAGAACTGGGCCTTGTAAATGGGTTGTTAATAATTTTTTTATGTTGTCAATGATCTGTGTATGATCTCAATGATGAACTGAGCCTTGTATGTGGAAACTTCATTTATGTGGACGTGCTAAATTTTTTCTTCCTGTTAGTGATGTTTGTGTATGCCAGCGATGATTATGGAGGAACTGGGCCTCGTATTCTGTAAATGAGCTATGTATCAAATTATTGTTTTTGAATGTCGTGGCAACAGGAAGCCCAAAGGCCCAAATTATGACTGGCCCATAGACAAGCTAAATAATATAAGCTTGATTTTGAGTTAATTTTTTAAAGCCCATAGTCTCAAATTTGGGCTGGTCCATTAACGAAAAAAGGCCCACCTGTGGAAACCGAATAAACCGAATCTAGGTTTGAATTCGGTTTTTTCTTTATTCGCTTCGAACTTGTTTTTATTTTTATTTTTTTTTATTCAAATTCGATTTATTCGGTTTCTGAATATTCGGTTCGATTTGAACCGAATAAACTGAATGATCACCCCTAACTACCCTCAAAGAAGGTCATTTTCATTCTAAGGATTTTGAGGCCACCATTGATAACATTACTTCAAAGGATTGTACGAGGGTAAATCATTGCATTATATTTTGTCAAAAAAAACATTGCATTATATTCCCCTTGTACAGTTAGTAAACCACTGATTCCTTTGTTTTTTTGACTTGTCAGATGAATAAATTTGCCAATCAAATTTATCTTACTTTCCTATCAAAGAAGAAGAAGTTATCTTACTGCCACTTCTATTCACTCATCTAATATATTATCTTTAGCTATGAATTTGGCACCAAAGGATGGCGTGAATTTTTCTTTTCTGCTCCATATTTGACCACATATATACTGACAAGGAAAATGCTTGACGATGAAAATGCTTGACGATGACGGTTAACAAAATTGAAATTTTTATAACATACAAACATCAACAAATTTTACCATCTAGCAAAGAAAGCAGAATTATCCTCACTAAACAAACATGACATCTTGGCCTCACCACCAATTACTCAGTGTTGCTTGCAATAAGCACACATTATAGATTTCCATTAGGGCTTGTTTGGATCAAGTTTTTGTATTCTTTGGAATAGATTTTTGTATTCCTTGGAATAGATTTTCAATTTATTTTCTATGGTAAAGAAATACAAAATTCTCTCATGTTTGGTTAGGATATACATTTGTAACGGTAATAACCGTGAGAAAAAAAAATCTTTGTAATAGTTATAACTATTACAAAAGTGTACTATTTTGTTACTTAAAGTATACTTTTATAACGGTTATAACCGTTACAAAAATATTTTTTTGTTTTGAAAAAAAAAAATTCTCTCTTATATATATACGCTATGAACATGTATTCAGCATCAGCTTGTCAAACATCATTGCTTAGGGGTGAGCATTATTCGATTTTGGACCGAAAACCGAACCGAATAAGAGATTCGATTCGGTTTAAAAAAATCGGTCCGGTTTCGGTTTTGAAAATACTAAATTTTTTTTCGGTTTTGATTTTCGGTGCAAAACCGAATAAGAAATTTTAGTTTATATATATATATATATATATATATATATATATATATATATATATATTGCAAATAGGTAATTTTATTGCAAAAAGCCAGTTACAATCAGCAAATATGTTTAACTCATATATTTTACATCACTCTCAATATTGTGCAGAATTCCCATTCGAGAGGTGGATAAGTCTTTAAAGGTGCAGATTATTACGCTCCCACCATATGTGCCACACCGTTGCTGCTAGCAAGGATCGCGCATGTTTGAACGAGCTCGGACCTCTACTGCTTTTATTGGAGATGATTTCCATTTGTTTGTCCAGCTCTCTAATGTTACCAATGTCTATCTGGATAGTGATACTAATTGCACTCCAAACCGACCATGTAAATTCGCAATTGAAGAATAAGTGCGTAGCTGTTTCATTCTCCTGATGGCACAATCGACATTCTTGGTTACCAACCTATATGCGAAACTGCTGTATTCTGTCCATGGTCAACAATCGACCTTTAATAGTTTTTAGCATGTTGAGTTGCATCTTCTTTGCAAGACCAGGCACCCATATGAATTCAGCGTGGGGCATTGCAGCACCTGGTGGTTGGACCTGCTTGTAGGGCTGCAAATGAGCCAAGCCGTTCGCGAGCTGCTCGAAGCTCGGCTCGATAAAAGCTCGTTTGAGCTCGGTTCGTTTAGTAAACAAGCTGAGCTCAAGTTTCATTTTCGAGCTCGTTTAATAAACGAGCCAAGCTCAAGCTTAGAAGTACTCGGCTCTTTTGAGCTCGCGAGCTGGCTCGTTGATGAGCTTGCAAGCTGGCTCGTTTAGAAGCTCGTTTAGGAGCTTATTTAGTATATATATATTTGTGTGCATTATATATTTATATGTCCTTAATAATTGATATTAAGGAACTTTTTTAATTAAACTTTTATAAATAAATTGTTAATATTATAGGTACTTGAATTCAAACATAAGTAAATTGAAATCGAGCTTGTTAAGCTTGAAATCAAGCTTAATGAGCTTGAAAAAAAGTTGAGCGAGCTCAAAATCAAGTTTAACGAGCTTGATTTTGACCTTATCAAGCTTGTTTATCAAGCTTGAATCAAGCTTACTTATCAAGCCAAACTCGAGCTCAAACCAAGCTTAATATAAACAAGCTCAAGCTTAGTATAAACAAGCTTAATATAAACAAGCTCAAGCCAAGCTCAAGCTTAATATAAACAAGCTCAAGCTCTAAAATAAAAAAATTATCAAGCTCGAGCTTGAGCTCGATTAATTCTAGTCAAGCCAAGCTCAAGCTTACAAAAGCTTGGCTCGTTTGCAGCCCTATGCTTGAGCACGGTTTTGAACACAAACTGGCCAGAATGCGATTCCTCCCATTCCCAGTAGTCCAGTCCTTGCCTTGGGTTGATGGGAATCCGTTCGATTTCTGGCGCCAACTGAGGGCCGATCGGGTGTGCGCCTACCGAGAATTTGTTCGATTTCTGGCACCAACTGAGGGCCGATCGGGTGTGTGCCTACCGAGAATTCGTTTGATTTCTGGCGCCAACTGAGGGCCGATCGGGTGTGTGCCTACCGAGAATTCGTTCGATTTCTCGCCCCATAGTCTCGTATGTACTCCAGCCAAGCCAATGCATCGCACTGCGGTGATCAATCCACGGGTCCTTCCATAGATGTGTGTTGTTGCCATTGCCTATTCGCCGGTTGATCAAGTGTTGCATAGTGCAGCAATTTCTTTGTATTGTTTTATAACTGAGCTATTGTTATCCACCGGTTGCCTCCAAAAATTGGATTCCTTTAGATATCTTCCACGCATCCACTCCGCCCACATCGATTGACCCTGTAGAAATTGCCATGCGAGTCGCAATCCAGCTACGTCTCGAAGTGTGAAGAGTGATCTCAACTCCACCCCGCCTTCCTTCTTAGGCTTGCATAAATTCTTCCATAATATAGTATGAATTCCATCCCGCCATATAAAGTCGGCGTAGCATTTCTTCACCTTTCGTATGGTTGGAGTAGGCAGCATTATAGTTTGAAGCCAAAAGAGGGAGACTGCAGTGATCACCGAACGAACCAGCTCTATTCGTCCTCCAAAAGATAGTGTATGCGCCTGCCATCCTTCTATTCTTCTTTGGGCGTATTTCAGCAGACTTTGGCATTCTTGGTCTCGGGCATAATTCACTGATAGTGGAAGGCCGAGATACTTCACCGGAAGGAATCCGCGGCCTATTTGGAGCGTGTCCTATAGCTCTTCTTGCTGTGGGCAATGTGCATTAAAATACACTTTGCTTTTGTCTCTATTAAGTTGTAGCCCTGTCATCTTCCCGAACTCTGTCATAATTCGAACCATTACGTTCAGGCTTCTATTGGTTGACACTAACCAGCAAGTCATCTGCGTAGATGAGGTGGAAGGCAGTCGGCGTCACTTCTTTGTATAGCGGTACAATGCTTTTGTTATGAACCGCTACATCCATCATACATGTAAAATATTCCATGACCAACGTGAACAGATAGGGGGATAAAGGATCTCCTTGACGTAGTCTCCGGTTGATGTGGATGAAGCCATAAGGTTGTCCCTTTATCAGAATCGAGAATGTTGGAGTCGAGATACATTCTCGGATTAAACCCACCCAACGTGGGTCGAACCCCATATCCAGCATAATCTGACCCACAAATGACCGATTAACCGTATCATACATCTTCCGGAGATCCAATTTCAGACAAGCTTTACGTCCTCCCTTCTTATTAAAATTGCGGATCATCTCATGCGTCAGAAGGCTGTTCTCCGCTATCGACCTGCCTTTTACAAAAGCTGTTTGGTTAGCTGATACTAGTTTTTTCATGATTGACTCCGTTCGGTGGCACATAACCGAAGTTATCAGCTTGTAGAGGTAATTGCAACAAGAGATCGGTCGGAAATCTGAGACATCGTGCCTTCCTTTTTAGGGATAAGTGTAAGGAAGGTGCGGTTGAGTGCACGAAGTAGTCGCCCTTTGTCGAAACATTCCTGGATAATAATCAACACAGAAACTTTAAGTTGATTCCAATAAACTTTAAAGAAGTTACTATTAAATCCGTCGGGTCCAGGAGCTTTGTTGGGATCTGCGTGTCGCACTATCAAGTCTAATTCCTCCAACGTGATCGGAGCTAGCAGCTTTTGATTGCCTTCTTGTGACACCAGATGCTTGCACACCAACATCGGGAATTCGGTGGAATAATCCTCTTGATTGTATAATTGATTGTAATACTCCACCGCGGTCGATTGTATGTCTTCTGAAGATGATACCGTTCGTCCTCTAAGTCAATGATTTTAGAGATATTATTCCTATGATGCATAGTGCGAATGACATCATAGAAAAATTTGGAACACCTATCCCCGTCTTTAAACCAGACGCATTTAGCCTGCTGCGCCAGCTGGATCTCCTCCTGAATGACAAGAGCTCGGACCTCCTTCATGATGGATGCCTCTTGTGCAGCGAGCTCGGGATCCTGGGGTGCCTCATTGAGGCGGGTTTGCACCTCTTTGAGTTCCGCTTCGCATGTGGCCAACTCAGGTCTGGGCCGCTCCCGACTCCATTTCTTCAATTCGGTTTTGACCTCCTTCAATCTCCTTCAATTCCCTTGTACTGCCGCACTCAGTCCCTTGTTGACCGCCTCTTCATAACCTTGTTGTAGCGGCCACGAGTTGTTCAATCGGGGAACGGTCGCGCCCTTCTCTTCGTCACGTCCGATGTGATTTTAACAAGGATGGGGAGTGATCACTAGTGGATGGCGCGAGACCCTCCCACTACTGTCGGGAGCATATTCATCCACCTCATCAATTATGAATAGAAATATTTATAAAAAAGTTAAAGAAGTGGAGGAGTTGCCTTGGAAGTTGAAAAAAATACTTTTTATTGTCTCCTTAATACTTTTGCGTTGGAGAGATTTTTCTATCTCATTGTCTTTTGAGATAGAATTTTGCCACATAAACAAGACATTGTCTTGTAGCTCATGCCACATTGGAGCCACCTAAGACTCACAATACTTAACAAGACAATAGGGCTGGAGATGCTCTAAGAAATTATTGATATATATCATCAATCTATCTTTTTTACTTATCATGCACGTGTTAGACCAATTGATAAAAGAAATCATTAAAACAAAAAGAGATATATATATTTCTTTGAGTTGTACATGGTTCAATATTTCACGAGTATTCTTTATTCACTTTTGTCATCAACTGAGATTTTACAAACCAAAATAGTTTAGCACAATTCTGGACTCGTTATGGAAACTTTGCACGAGGTACTATGTAATTTTTAACCAGTAAACATCGATCCACCCAGCCACATGAACCAAAAGATGGAAAGAATAGGAACCTGTGCCTGAGAAATCAAGTCAATACAAGATATCAATTCACATATAACCAAATTTTTATGTCAATAGATATAAAGCATGGATGAATTTCTAAGAATGTCCATTTGAACAAAGAATTATGAAGTTACCAAATTTTATTTAAATCTATCCACAATGTTACGATGATCACGCCAACTTTTGAAAGACTTCTCCCCGATGTTCAAAATTTCAGAATTCATCATAGCTAGCACAATCAGGACTTAAAAGGATTATGTCACCTGCATCAGAACTAAGGAAACCATATCAACAAATATCCTCCTGTAGTTCCAAGAAAACATGTAGTGAAAAAAGAGTGTAATCTGTAAAGATTCAAACCATGGATGGTAATAAGAAGAAGAAGAAGAGAGAATGAAATAAGTTATAACTATTTCCCTATTTCTTCAATATTAATAATGAAAAGTACATGTGAATATGAGTAGGAAGATGAGCGTGACCAGACCAGAATTCCGGTTCCGGTGTGGTTCTAATTTCACTAGAAAAATTGTACCTAATTAACTTTGGTATTAAATTTTTATCTCAACTATGAACATAGATTATTGAAATATTATGAGTTATTGATTCCTTGACTGATTGTTGCTTGAAATAATATAAATATGTCTACATAATATCGATATGAATCCTTATAGGCACCTACAACCATAGTCACAAGTTTGACATTCGGGAATAATTCGACGAGGTTTATAAGTTTCCAATATATATATATATATATATATATATATATATATAGAGAGAGAGAGAGAGAGAGAGAGAGAGAGAAAGAGAGAGAGAGAGAGAGAGAGAGAGGAGTGCTCTAGAACCAGCCAACTGGTTTTGTATTATAATGTTATATATGTTGGATTGGAGTTGAATAGTTGAGATTAGATAAATTTAAAAGGTGGTGGAGTCTACACCTTTTAATCTCAACCATTCAATTCCAATCCAACATATATAACATAGGTTGGTTTTATAATACAAAACCATCCGACTGGTTTTGGAGCACTTCCCTCTCTCTCTGTATATAAGAATTATAAAATATACAAGAAACTACACGAACACACTTGCATCCCCTTTAGGCTGTCCCTTCCATCTTGAGGAATAATTTCCTAAAATTTGCATAACCTAGTATCTTTTCCCTGTCCCCCACTCTTCTTCTTGCACTTTCCCATTAACACCTGGCCATCTCTGCGAATAGTAGAGTATTGGACCCCTCTGCCATTGGAACTGTATAATTCAAGGTTCTCAATAGAGCTTTGCTATGCCTACAACCAAATTTTACAACTCCCCTACAACCGGACACTTGTCGGACTTCGATTGGACGAGGGAAAAAAAAATGGTGGGACCGGATGGAGCCCATGTTGCAGGAGGGGTGAGAGTGGTGGTGGGACCCGGTGGGACCCATGTGTAAGAGGTGGAAGAGAGTAGTTGTAAGAAGGTTGTAAAAATTTGATAGTAAACTTAGCATTTTCCTTCTCAATATTGGTATCATAATCAGCCTTCCTATGAGTATCGTATCTTTCTGTATTGTTGGCATTAGCTTATTCACGTGTGTACATTTATTTGTGAATGATGATTTTTTATGGTACTTCTCTTCTTTAAGAAATGATTTTGATTTAAAGTTGGTTATCTGGTTTTGGATTTAGTGTTCTTTATCATACTGTTGTATGATTGTAATATTTGGATAGGTGGTTATCGAGGGTGGTCAGGTATACTTATGTTTATTTTACATGTTTACTTATGTTATATTTGCTATAGAATTGTTACTGTTATATCTGCTATAAAACTGACATGGCAAATTTTACACCAAAAAAATTAATTACCTAATTTGTTAAATATTAATATTAATATTAATGTTGACATTAATATTAATGTTAATATTTAATATTAATAATAATATTAATATCCATGTTAATTTAATATTAATTTTAATTTTAATTTTATTGTTAATTTTAATGTTAAATTTTGTCATGTTAGTTAACATGTGAACAACCATGTCATATGTCACATTATGTAAGATAACATCATCCAAAAATCTTGGAAGACAAACAACATATTTGTTGTTGGAGAGATGAATAACATTATTCTTCAGTGTGCCATCCCTTTTCTGTTCCAGAGATGAATAACATATAACATTATTCTTCAGTGTACCATCCCTTTGTTGTTCGAGAGATGAATAACATTATTCTTCAGTGTACCATCCCTTTGCTGTTCGAGAGATGAGTAACATTATTCTTCAGTGTACCATCTCTTTGCTGTTCGAGAGATGAATAACATTATTCTTCAGTGTACCGTTCTGGTCACCACAAATTTGCTTCCACCTTCCAGAAGACTACCACCCCTACCCAACCCTCACCCCAAACATAATTCTCTCCCCCCATCATTCTTCACTGTGTCGAAGAAGCCCCTGCCATCGGCGTATCGGGCACGTCTTGCGGGTCCACCGTGTCCTCGAGCAGCTCCGAGGGGTTCGCCTTGGGGTCATACTGCTTGATCACCACGACCGACGCGGAAGTCGCGAACGACGAGGCCAGGTAGCTCCCTACGGGGCCCAGTTCGGGAAACTCGTTTCTGTGATCGGTTAGAGACAATATCGGTGGCGAGCGCCCGACCAGAATGAGGTTGCACCTCGCCATCGCCTTGATCCCCTCGATAATATCGTCCTTGCTTCTGATAGTCTTCTCCTCGTACTTGATCGACTCGTTGGACGCTGCCACCTTGGTCTTGAACTGCTCAAGGTACTCGCCGTCCTTGCTGAGGTCCTCGGGGTTCATGGCAATGACGACGCTGCCTGTTTGAGTTGAGGTCTGTCCAGGTTGAGTAACAAAGCGTACCACGTTCAGTGCGATGCCCGGGTGCTCTGCCATGCGAGCGCCGTAGGCTAGGGCCTCTCTGTCGTCTGCACTGCCGAAGAAGAGGACCGATATGGTGTACGAAACCTCGCTGGCCAAGACCTGCACGGTACCGCCAAAGCCTCGGTCGATGAGGATCCCTACGGAACAAGGAGCAAAGCGTAGGACGCGCTGGTTGATGTGCTGGTACTGATGCCCTATCGACTCCATGGAGCCGTCGACGTGTTGGAGCTTATGGAAGGGGAGGAGGATGAGGGCGGCCCGCTTCGACTTGGCACTGGCGACGATGTCCTCGTGGATGGTGTGGAGATCGGAGATGGCGGTCATGGGCCGGACAGTGACATTGCTGAGCTGCTGGTAGGCCTGGAAGGCGACGACTATTTGGTCGCCCGTACCACTGTTGGTGGTTTTCTTGTTCCAGAAAGGGAGGCCGTTGCGTCGGGCCTTGTGGACCATGGAGATAGCGGAGGACCGCTCGGAAAGCTCCATGAGGTGCATGGCGTAGACCGTGATGCCACGGCGCCGAGTACCGCGGGAGGACTCGATGAGGTTGATCATGGTAGGGATGTTGCGGCTTCCGTGGAAGCAGGCCAGGACTCGGAGCTCACTCGAGGAGTCGCTGCAGATGATGGTGCGGTGCTTGTATGAGCCTGCACTCCGTGCCGGCTTGTACACTGCCATGACTATCGGTGTCGTGATGAAGGTGGTGAAGAGCGCCATCAGGACCAGGATCGCAAAGGTTTCATCGTTGAGCACCTTGCGATCCTTGCCGATGTTCAGGACAATGAGCTCAACAAGTCCCTTGGTGTTCATGAGAACTCCGAGGGTGAGAGCCTCCCGGAACGGAACTTTCAC
The DNA here is from genome assembly GCA_029216955.1 of Iris pallida. Taxonomy (NCBI): domain Eukaryota; kingdom Viridiplantae; phylum Streptophyta; class Magnoliopsida; order Asparagales; family Iridaceae; genus Iris; species Iris pallida. The sequence goes on along the minus strand of JANAVB010022596.1, from coordinate 10,631,344 downwards.
TGCGAGAGAGACTATGACGGTACCAGCAACCTTACCGATGCAAGCAGTCACGATGACGAGCACGAGCAGGCCCCAGGACTGGCCGCCGCTCATCGTGGCAACGTTGGTCTTGAGGCCGCTCGATACGAAGTAGAGCGGGAGGAAGAGACCCGAGATCAGGTCCTCGATCTTCTCTTCGAGTACGCCTGCGAACGGCCCGTCCTTGGGCACCACGACGCCGATCACGAATGCTCCGAACAGTACATGAATGCCGATCGTGTCCGTGGCGAAGCTGGCGGCTAGGACGATGATGAAGGTGGCGCAGATGTATATCTCCTTGACCGGCTCGCCCTCAGGGGAACGGCGAGCCATCCAATTTAGGATCGGTCGGATGCACACCGCAACGAAAGTGACGAAGGCGGTGGCGGTGAGGAGCACCCAAATGGAGACCAGGGGGGAGCCCGTGCCGGACAGGGCGATGGCGAGCGCGAGGAGGATCCAAGCTGCGACGTCGTTGACCGCTGCTGCAGACATGGCCATGCGGCCGAGGTCGGTAGTGAGGAGCTTGAGCTCCGCGAGGATACGGGCCAGCACAGGGAAGGCAGTGATGGAGAGGGAAACGCCCATGAAGACGAGGAAGGGGCCCTGCGCGACGCCCTGGTTGACGGTGGAGCGGAGGACGAAAGAGGTTCCGATGCCGAGCAAAAACGGGAGGGAGATGCCGGCGACGGCGATGGCGAGCGCACGCTTGCCAGTGCGGCGGATGGCTCTGATGTCGAGCTCCAGACCCACCAGGAAGAGGAAGAAGAGGAGGCCGATGTTGGCGATGGTGTCCAGCACCGTCAGGCTGCGCTTCGGGAATACTGTATCGAGGAACTGCTTGTTGCGGCCCAACGCCGATGGTCCCAACAGGATTCCTCCCTGCACAAGCATCAGGCAACACGCATCCCAAAATCAACAACTTTCCTAAACGTCACAATCCATGTTCTTATGTTCATTGTTCAAAAATGTACATGGAGGAAACATTTTCTTCTGTTTGATAGGATGGAAAAAAATGGATTCTTTGTTTGGTATGAAAAAAAAATTGATGAAAAGAAAATAAAAATATAGAACTTATCAATTACATGCTCAACTAACAATATTTATTTACCATTTAAATTTTTGGACTACTTTAAAATAATATAATTTATATAGGATATATTATAAATTAAGATGCCTTCCACTTTTTCTTCTACTATTGGGATGATTGATTTTCTTAGGTTACGAGAAAAACCAATATATTTTTTATTGCTTTATCAATACATTTGCATTGAAGAAGACTTTTCTACCCAATTATCTTTTGTGAATATAATTTTTCCACCTATGAAAGACATTATCTCGTGTATCATGTCATCTAAAATTCACAACACATAACAAGACAATAGAATTGGTGATGCTGTTATACTGATTTTAATTAGGGTTATCTTCCTCCGTTGCCAACTCTCATGGTCTCTTTCTAGATAATAATGGACATTGCATTAGAAGAAAGATAGGTACCTAGATCTTCTAAGTTGCAAATTTAAAATGAAAACACATGCAAGTTAATCAAACTAATGCAAGAATTAAATAAGCAAACACATGAAGTCAACTTGATTCCTTCCCCATGCAGGGCCGGCCCTGGGGTAAGCCGGACAAGCCTTGGGGTTTGGGCAACCCCCCTCTGCTAGGACAATCCCTCTCTGCTAGGGCAACCCCTTAGGCTCAGCATAACCCCACCAAAGTGTTAAAGGGCAACCAAAATTAGCTCCAGGATAGGACAACCTAAACCTCCGAGCCGGCTCTGTCCCCATGCATCAATATTATGAATACCAAAAGTTGTCACTGGCTCCCTATCGGCTATCACTACTGCATAAAGACCTTTTTTCTGTTCTGATGATAAATTTTGATGGAAATTACAATTTCCCAAAGATGAATGATCTAACAAAGAATTGATTCTTTTCCCAACCAAACAATGTCTTGTAACATTGGGTGGTGAAGGAAACCAATTTTTTCCATATTCAATATTATTCTATACTATTCTACGTGTACGTGCTTTGTACGTATTTTAATTAAAATATCGTAAGATCAGTTGTCGTCTTTTTGTCTAGGTGATTATTCATGTGTGTGTGCATTCTTTTTACAGTGCCAAGAGATTCTAACTACAATTTTTTTTATTGAGATTAATAATCTTTGAAAATTTTGTAAGGATAGAAAAATTTATTACCATTGGAAAATGAAAAGTTGTATGGAAAATGAAAATCTTCATACAAAATTGATTACTTTAATATTAAACATAAATGACATACTCAAGGGCATTTTAGGAATTCAAAAGTTTCACCACCTAGTTTTGATATTATATAGTAGAATAGAATAGAATAGATAGGAAGATCTCAATAAAAACTTTTTAATAATATAATTATTATATTAATTATATTTATAAACTATAGATAGCGAATACTCAAATTTGAGGACCAGACCATTCTTTTCTTGAAAATTTATAAAAAAATCTCAAATTGAGGATGGGTGGGAGTTGGAGTTATCCTCAATTAGGTATTTTGAAACCATGTTGGAGATGGCCTTAATAGCTCAAATAGCATGCATTGATCTATAAAACAGTTTAACCAAGAACAATCAAGTATCGTACAAAAGGAATGACGTACAATTTTCTAAGAAGTAGGATGTTTCATGTGTACGATGGGAAATACTAATACTCAAAAAAAAATTGGAAGAAAGTTGTACACTAATTGCACATACAATTAACAAAAAGATGATTTTTATTGAAGTTATGTTGTCGCTTTCTGTATTTTTTACATCAACATAGAAAGTACTTAGTTTGAACAACTATCCAAAGTTAGACACATAATACATATGTTGTAGATAATGTTATTATCCATTAGTAACTATCCAAATCTAACCCAAAATTAGAATAACTACCAAAACAATGATACTTCCCCATCATAAGAGACATCATTGTTGACGACTTACAATGATCTCGGCGACGACACGGGGCTGGCGGAGCGGCCGGAGAAGGAAGGCGAGGAACCGGGTGAGGGCGACGACGACACAGATCTGTACAATGATGAGCGGCACCGCGTACTCGAGAGGGTTGTCGCCCTGCCACGCCCCCTCCGACGTGGCCTTCATGGGCTTCGGGCACGTGGCCGTCAGATTCGATAACGCGGCCGCCGCCGCGACGCTTTCAGCCATGATCTTGATCACTCAGATCCCCCTCCCGCTTTCAGAACTGCACAATGTCAATGTCGAGGATGATTGAAAGTTGTTGGGCACAACTACATTGCTTTCGTGAACTGATGCATATAGAAATATATATATATATATAGACACACTATATGTGTGTATATATAACTAAAGATGATAGTATTATGTAGTTAATCATAAAGGAAATAGAATCAAGAATGGGTGATCACCTATTATATGTTTGCTTCAACTTCCTCTTGGAATAAGAAGGATCAAGGAGGAGAATATTTATTATGCCTCTTCTCTCTCTCTCTTTGTTCCTGTCTCCCTCTAAATAGGGATCCAGAGGAGAGAGAGAAGTCTATATATAGCAAGTGAAATAATAATAATAGACGTGTCTGTTTTTTTATGAATGAATCTGTCCGCTGGCTCCGAGCATACCTCTCACTTCCTTTCTCTGCCCGCTTCTCTTCGAGGAAGAGGTTAGACTTTTGGTTATTGTTATTTTTTTTTTTTGAAATCACACACACACACACAATTGGGGGACTCGAACCTTGCCGGCCCCTCCGGATGTCCGCTCTAATACCACTAGGCTAGAGAGCTCGGACTTTGTTATTGTTATTGTTATTGGGACCCCAAAAGTGTTTGGGGACAACACAAGAAGGGTCAGATATTTTTAAGGACACTGAAGTAGGGGTGAGCATTATTCAGTTTTGAACCGAAAATCGAACCGAATCGAACCGAACCAAATAAGAGATTTTGTTCGGTTTTAAAAAAAAATCGGTTCGATTTTAGTTTTGAAAAATACTAAATTTTTTTATTCGGTTTCGGTTTTGGCTTTCGGTTTCGGTCCAAAACCGAAAACCGAATAAGAAAATTTAGTTTATATATATATATATATATATATATATATATATATATAGGTATATATAGGTATATAATAAATATATCTAGATATTTTTAGTTATTATATATATTAACAAAAAAAACACAAATAAATCCAAAAACCGAATAAACCGAAAATCGAACCAATTTAATTCGGTTCGGTTCGGTTATTGACCAATTCGGTTCGGTTTCGATTTTGCTTATTCGGTTTTCGGTCCAATTCGATTTTCGGTTATTCGGTTCGGTTGGAACCGAATAAACCGAATACTCACCCCGACACTGAAGAGATCAATGAGGCTTACCATATTGAGATTTTTTTTTTCTACTTAACTATCATAAACAAAATATCAAATTTAATTTAATTAAAAAAGGATAATCAGTTCACACTAATTTAAATTCTATTTATAGATACAAGGTTCTAAGGCGAGATTCAAGTCCAGTAAAATAAAAGAGAGGCATAAAGTGCATCAATATAATCTCCATGAGTGTGAAATTGATTTAATTTCAAGAATGGTTTCTAAATTTCAAAGTATAGCTCCATGAAAAAGAAATAGACATGCGACTTGTAAAATTATATTTTAGGTGATTTTGTTGAAGAATATTCACTTCTAATCCTTCGCAAAGAATTGCCTTGATCTATTATTTTAGATGTTGACCATAAGAAGCTCACTACCAAAATAAGTCATATTAGCGACGAAATTAGCGACGCCAACTTAAAACGTCGCTAATATTTTCGGATTTAGCGACTCCTAAATTTTGCGTCACAATACGTCGCTGATAGCGACAAACAGCGACATATTGCGACTACCATTAGTGTAATAAAAATCAACGTCGTTGATTTGTCGGAAAACGTCGCTAGTTTTATTAGTTCAGCGACGTTTAGCGTCGCAATGATTAATAAGTCGCCGAATATTAAACGGTTACTGACGCTTTGCGACGTGTTTTTGGACGTCGCTAATTTCTGATAAAAAGGGTTTCCTCGGTTGGACTTTTCATTTCTCCCTCTCCCCAAATTTTATTTTCCCGCCCCCTCTTCCCCGACCTCGACGACAGCCACCCCCTTCCCTCCGGCGCCGCTCATCCTCCTCCTCCACCGCGAGCCCCTTCTCCTTCTCCACCGCGAGATCCTCCTCCTCCTCCTCCACCACCGCGAGGAGACTGAAGGTAAACCCTAACCCTAATTGAGTATGTTTTTCGTGTCCAAAATGGACACGGAGACACATTACGACCATGTGTTCCCTGATACAGTGTGTTCGTGAGGTTTCGGACACTTTGTGTCCATTTATTGGACACGTGGACACCCCCAAGCTTGCATATATATGTATTTTACCTCTGTACACTTAATCCCCTCCTCCTCCACAACCGAACTTGTCCTCCTCCTCAAACTCCTCCACCACCGCGAGGAGACTGAAGGTAAACCCTAATCTAATTGAGGTATTTTTCGTGTCCAAAATGGACACGGAGACACTTTACGGCCATGTGTTCACTGATACAGTGTGTTCATGAGATTTTGGACACTTTGTGTCCATTTGTTGGACACGTGGACACCCCCAAGCTTGCATATATATGTATTTCGCCTCTGTACATTTAATCCCCTACATACACTTGTGTATTTTCGTATTAATTTGGATTTGCATATTGGGTTTGGGTTTCGATATAGTGTTTGATACATTGTTTCACCTTGCAACATTCCTACACTTATTTTAGACAACAAGTATATGAACCAATTAGTCAACATCTATTTGTTGAAGTATGGTACTCCATTCTTCGTAAGTTCTAGCTATATATGTCTCTCAAGATCCAATACTAAAAAATTCCAAGAAGAAGAAGAAGAAAAGAATAAAATGACATCGCTCAACACCCTATGACAACTCTTTGTAGAATTGTGTTAAAGTGTGAGTTCTACAGTATGAGTTCTACAGTATGGTTCTCTTTGTAGAATAAAATGACATCGCTCAACCCTATCGATCCTCCATACAAGTCTTCCTTCATCTATTGTCTTAAAGTGTGAGTTCTACAGTATGGTTCTGTTTGGTGAATTGTGTCTTATTATAGTCCCTGCAGCCATTCGACTGGCGAGGCAGAAACTATGTAGTCGTAGATAAAGTTGACTGTCATCCGACCCTCATCCCTCGGCAATGATGATACGACAACCAACCGGAGAGGCAAGGACATAGTCCCTGCATCCATTTGGATTAGTAAATGTGAATATGGGGTTTGGATTTATGGTGTATATGTTCACTGTCTCAAGAACATAGTCCCTGCAGCCATTCGACTGGCGACGCAGAAACTATGTAACCGTAGATAAAGTTGACTGTCCTCCGACCCTCATCCCTCGGCAATGATGATACGACAACCTATCACTATATCTTATATAGTAGTAGATGATGTCTTAGTATTACATTATGTGAGTTCATCTTGATTCTGTTACATTCTTCAGATACTAGATACGATAAGAACATATACTACACCATATGTACAGAACATAGATGATTCACACTAATGTATGCTTGAATGAATCTTGGGTTGTGTTCTGAGCCATCCGTTCTCACACTTGGCAAAAAATCGAATTTCTCATACCTTATCGGCTTTCGAAAATGTACTCAAATTACATGATGGTTCCTTTAGTTAGCTTGCTTATGTTATAATTATATTATTTGTGACTATCGATCTTACCAGATGGCACCCATGACCCGAGGAGCGGCACGTCGTTTGAAGAAAACAGTGAATGCTGAGGTGGCTCCTCCTACAGTTGAGGAAGAAGTGGCACCGGTTGCTAGTGAGACCGAGAGTTCTATTCATCCAGCACCGGTAGCTAGTGAGACCGAGAGTTCTCTTTATGCAGTCCTTACAAGGGACGACATCTCTCCTCGCGCCAAAAATCTCGCTTTTTCGAGGTGGTTGCGTGAACGTATCACTGAGCGTTTGCGTGAGCAGCGTGATTCTCATTAGCTATTAGTACTTATTTGTATTGGACTATTTGTATTGGGTTGTTTTTGTATTAGACTATTTGTATTGGACTACATATATGAATTAGAACTGTGTCAATCTCTGGATTATATTGGACTACGACATGGTGATCAGGACATAGTCCCTGCAGCCATTCGACTGGCGAGGCAGAAACTATGTATCCGTAGATAAAGTCGACTGTCCTCCGACCCTCATCTCTCGGCAATATGATACGACAACCCAACCGGAGAGGATACTCTGAGAGATCCATCTGAGAGGGACGTGTACTCTGAGAGATCCCCTTTACAAGAATTATATCAGTAGTGGGATCGAGTGTTGGAGGAGATATTATCAAAGTATACGTCCTACTCAGATTGGTCTCTCACCGTTACTATTTTTTTCTGACAGCATGGTGGATGTGCTCCGTCCACAGATTCTTGTTCCGAACCAAAACTTTGTCCCGGAGATCAAGTGGACATCTTTGGTGTAGAGCTCGAGTGAGAGGTTCCCGACAGCATGGTGGCCTCCTTTGTTAAAGTATCCGTGCTCATCCCACATTGGTTGTGGGACGAGCACAGAAACTTTAACAAAGGAGACCACCATGCTGTCAGGAACCTCTCACTCGAGCTCTACACCAAGGATGTCCACTTGAGCTCCGGGATAAAGTTTTGGCTCGGAGCAAGAATCTGTGGACGGAGCACATCCATGCTGTCAGGAAAAAATAGTAACGATGAGAGACCCATCTGAGTAGGACGTATACTTTGATAATATCTCCTCCAACACTCGATCCCACTACTGGTATAATTCTTGTAAAGGTGATCTCTCAGAGTATACGTCCCTCTCAGATGGATCTCTCAAAATATCCTCTCCGGTTGGGTTGGGTTGTGTTCTGAGCCATCCGTTCTCACAGAGGGTCCTATTTTGGATTCTATATTTTGTATTTTGGTTTCTGTATTTTGTATTTTGGTTTCTGTATTTTGTATTTTGGTTTCTGTATTTTGGCTCCAGCTCTATTTGCATTAATTTACGGTACGACATGGTGATCAGGACATAGTCCCTGTAGCCATTCGACTGGCGAGGCAGAAACTATGTAGCCGTAGATAAAGTTGACTGTCCTCCGACCCTCATCCCTCGGCAATGATGATACGACAACCTATCAGAATCCTCGACTCTCTTTCGCTTCTTGGATATTGACCCAGCTTCCAATCTCTCATTTCCCTCCGGGTCCACTCTACTCCCAATCTCTTCATCTTTTATACACGGATCTACAGAATCAATACCATCCAAGGAAGGCAAAACTGAATCAGCATTGTCTTCCGGATCGTCCTCATCAAGGCATAACGGGCTGCTCAGCGTGCCCAACTTCTTTAACTTCTCGCTGGCTGCAGAGTCGAAATGGAAACGGGTCCTCTTTGCCGGCCCGGAGCTCTGACTCGCACTCGTCGTCGCGCTACTGGTTTCCTCTCCTCCTCTGATGCGGGTCATAAGAAAAGAAATTTTGTACCTCTTCTTCACATAAACATCATTGTCGTCTTGTACTCGAGCCTCCTCATCTGTGACGCTATCCAAGGCACCGAGAAGTCGGATAGCGTCACAGATGAGGAGGCTTGAGTACAAGGCGGCAATGATGTTTATGTGAAGAAGAGGTACAAAATTTCTTTTCTTATGACCCGCGTCAGAGGAGGAGAGGAAACCAGTAGTGCGGCGACGAGTGCGAGTCAGAGCTCCGGGCCAGCAAAGAGGACCCGTTCCCATCTCGACTCTGCAGCCAGCGAGAAGTTGAAGAAGCTGGGCACGCTGAGCAGCCCGTTATACCTTGATGAGGACGATCCGGAAGACAATGCTGATTCAGTTTTGCCTTCTTCTCTCCTCCACCATGGCTATGGACCCATCTGCTCCTCCCTACTTCCCTTCTTCTTATTTGACTCTCTCAGCCACATATGATATCCAGCTCAAGTGTAGAGTCGGGGGAGAAGAAGTGGACATGAAGAGAAGGGGAAGCAACACAACCGGCGGCATGACCCGGAGGAAGTACAGAGGTTTTCTTCAACATACGTAGGAGAACTATAAGGATATATCTTTTCATAATATGTCATCTTGTCAAAGACCCTTAATGTGACAACCATGTTACCGCGATGTCGGAAGACTAACATGTCATAATTTTCTAAGTCGTGTATTTTTACATAATCCTTCCAACTCTTTCCTCCTATGTCGTAATCTTGCATTATTACATAGAACTGAAATCCGGTTGGAGGATTATGTCAAAATACACGGCTTATAAAATTATGACATGTTAGTTTTTCGACACCGTGGTAACATGGTTGTCACATTAAGGGTCTTTGACAAGGTGATATGTTGTGAAAAGATATATCCTTATAGTTCTCCTACGTATGTTGAAGAAAACCTCTGTACTTCCTTCGGGTCATGCCGCCGGCTGTGCTGCTTCCCCCTCCTCTTTATGTCCACTTCTTCTCCCCCGACTCTACACTTGAACTGGATATCATATGTGGCTGAGAGAGTCAAATAAGAAGAAGGGAAGTAGGGAGGAGCAGATAGGTTCAGAGCCATGGTGGAGGAAAGGAGAAGAAAAATGCTTGATCAGAACTTGAGGTGGAAAAGTTGTGACGTTGATAGCGTAAGGAAGGGAGAGGGTGGAAAAGATCTTCCCCTCCGACTCTACACTTGAGGTGGATATCATATTTTGGTTTCTGTATTTTGGCTCCAGCTCCATTTGCATTAATCTACGGTACGACATGGTGATCAGGACATAGTTCCTGCAGCCATTCGACTGGCGAGGCAGAAACTATGTAGCCTTAGATAAAGTTGACTGTCCTCCGACCCTCATCCTCCGGCAATGATGATACGACAACCTATCACTATATCTTATATAGTAGTAGATGATGTCTTAGTATTACATTATGTGAGTTCATCTTGATTCTGTTACATTCTTCAGATACTAGATTATGATAAGAACATATACTACACCATATGTACAGAACATAGATGATTCACACTAATGTATGCTAGAATGAATTTTGGGTTGTGTTCTGAGCCATTCCTTCCCATATTTTGTGTGATTGTTGTAGATTTGGTTATAGGAACTGAAACCTGTGTACAACGAGAAATGGACATTTTGTGATTGTTTGGATCCTATTCTACAGTGAGAAATGGTTATCTTTTAAAACTGCAGGGAGAAATGGATATTCTGTATTTTTTTTATTTTTTTGCAGATTTAGTGACGTTTACCGACGTCCTCCGACCCTCATCCCTCGGCAATGATGATATGACAACCTATCACTATATCTTATATAGTAGTAGATGATGTCTTAGTATTACATTATGTGAGTTCATCTTGATTCTGTTACATTCTTCAGATACTTGATACGATAAGAACATATACTACACCATATGTACAGAACATAGATGATTCACACTAATGTATGCTTGAATGAATCTTGGGTTGTGTTCTGAGCCATTCGTTGACAGCGACTCCGAAAGTATGCGTCACAATACGTCGCTGATAGCGACATATTGCGAATACATTTAGTGTAATAAAAACCAACGTCGTTGATTTGTCGGAAAATGTCACTAGTTTTATTAGTTCAGCGACATTTAGCGTCGCAAAGATTATTACGTCGCCGAATATTAAACGAATACCGACGCTTTGCGACGTATTTGCCGACGTCGCTAATTTCTGATAAAAAGGGTTTCCTCGGTTTGACTTTTCATTTCTCCCTCTCTCCAAATTTTTTGTTCCCGCCCCTCTTCCCCGACCTCGACGACAGCCCGACCCCCTTCCCTCCGGCGCCGCTCATCCTCCTCCTCCACCGCGAGCCCCTTCTCCTCCCTCCGGCGAGCCCCTATCACTATATCTTATATAGTAGTAGATGATGTCTTAGTATTACATTATGTGAGTTCATCTTGATTCTGTTACATTCTTCAGATACTAAATACGATAAGAACATATACTACACTATATGTACAGAACATAGATGATTCACATAATGTATGCTAGAATGAATTTTGGGTTGTGTTCTGAGCCATTCCTTCTCATACTTGGCAATTAAGCCATTCGACTGGCGAGGCAGAAACTATGTATCTGTAGATAAAGTTGACTGTCCTCCGACCCTCATCCCTCGGCAATGATGATATGACAACCTATCACTATATCTTATAAAGTAGTAGATGATGTCTTAGTATTACATTATGTGAGTTCATCTTGATTCTGTTACATTCTTCAGATACTAGATACGATAAGAACATATACTACACCATATGTACAGAACATAGATGATTCACGCTAATGTATGCTTGAATGAATCTTGGGTTGTGTTCTGAGCCATTCGTTCCCATACTTGGCAATTAAGCATGTGAAATATAACTGATTATGTTTAGTTTGTCTTACGAACCAGATTTGGACATTGCTAGAATGATTGTTGTAGACTTGGACATTGTGTGAATTTTGGGTTGTGTTCTGAGCCATTATGACAACCATATTTTGTGTGATTGTTGTAGACTTGGTTATAGGGACTGAAACCTGTGTACAGTGAGAAATGGACATTCTGTGATTGCTTGGATCCTATTCTACAGTGAGAAATGGTTAGCTTTTTAAACTGCAGGGAGAAATGGACATTCTGTATTTTTTTTTGCAGAATTAGCGACGTTTACCGACGTCCTCCGACGTAAATGTGCGTCGGTAAACGTCGGTAGATAATTAATATTATCCAGTCTACCGACGTTTAGCGACGCACAAGTACGTCGGAGGACGTCGGTAAACATCGATAAAGGTCGCTAACTATCACCATAAATTCCCAGGATTTACCGACGTCTAGAGACTTTGTATATGTCACTAAATCACCGACGTCTCGTCGGTAATTCGTCGGTAAAGTTACCGACTTGTAGCGACACTAAATATTACGTCGCAGAGAGCGACGACACGACGGTGGACGTCGGCATTATACCGACGTATAAATACGTCGGCGAACGTCGGCAATTGCGACGTTTGGCGACGTTTTTATGATCAGCGACTTACGTTTCCGCGACCAGCACGAAACGTCGGTAATTTCGTCGCTAATTAGTTTTAGCGACGAAAATTGTTGTTTTAGCGACGTCTTTAGGCGTCGCTAAAATGACTTATTCTGGTAGTGGTTGAATACACAACACTTCCTATTACTTCTTTAACCAACACGTGAGAAGTCGACGCTTTTTTCGACAAACAGAAAGATAGAACTCTCACCTAGCAGCAATGGTTACTCGGTGAATCAACATCGGTCACCGATCTCCATGACGGAGTGGACGACAATTCAAACAAATCTTTTTTCTATCACTTGAATGAAGTGTAGGCCTTGAGCACAATTCTCTCATAGATTTAGGTAGATCTCCTTGAATCCTACAGGTGCATACCAAGATATTTTTCTTTGCCTCCACTTTGTCAGATAAAGAACCCTAATAATTAATTAAGAAACTTGTAACTTAATTATTAAGTAACCAACAATTTCGATTTCCAATTTGGATCAAAAACTTATCAAAATTTGGCTCACGTATTTTGAATCCGTGCTGTCATGACATGCACCCGAAAGTTTGGGCACGAGTACGTGGAAACACGTCAAGCCTGCGCCGCAGTGTCAACGGTAGTACGATGTTATAATATTAATACTCAAGCAATATTCAAATCCAGCAGTATAATATAAAACATAATAGCAAGATTCTAACTCAATCACAAGTGCTAACAGATAGATATGAAATAGAAAGACAAGTCCACAGAATCCAAACCAGAAAGTCAGATACATGAATCCTCAAAATAGAGGACAGCTCAATAATATTCTGACAACAAAAATCTAATCAGTAGAAAGTAAATATTAAAGTAAAACTAAGCATCCTCCAATGATAAGTCTGCTACAGCATCTCCTGCATCATCAACTATACTGTGATCAGTCTCAGGTGTGCCATAGTATATGGGGCACCAGCCCTCTAAGTAATCGCCTAAAAATGTGGTTATCCAGTCAGGATTGGAGTAAGTACAATACATGATCCATTGTTTATAACATGATAGGAACTATATAACATGAAGTAGAGTAAGAGAAACATAAACAAATAAACTTTAATTATAATCTTACAAATATATAAATAGGAAAAGAAATAATCATGGTATGGAATCAAAGCATGTGACATAATCAATATGAAATGCATTAGCCATCACTACACTAAGGTTGCGTTTGGTTTACTGTAATGTAAATCGTACGGAATTGCATTTGTAATATAATGGAATTATAATTACATTAATATATGTTTGGTTGAAACATGTAATCAAACTATGTAATGTAATGTTAATTGCATTCATATGTTTGGTTTACCATGTAATGTAATTGAGTTTCTAATTTAGTATTTTTAAATACAACATAAAAAAGTAGATAAATACAAACGACAAAAAAACAAATAGAACCAAAAATGACAAAGAACATAAAAAAAAAACAACCAACAAAGAAAGAAAGCTATAAAAAATGGAAAGCGACCAAAAATTCAAAAGTGACAAAAAAATGATAAAAAATGACAAAAAAATTGACCAAAAAAAGGACAAAAAATGAAAGGAAAAAAAAACTAAAAACGAAAATAGACTAAAAACAAAAAACGACCAAAACGAAAAAAGTACAAAAAAAATAGATCAAAACGACAAAAAACGAACAAAAAATGGCCAAAAACGACAAAAAAGGACCAAAACCAAGAAATTAAGAAAAATGACAAAAACGAAAAAAAAAACCAAAAATACCAAAATCAATGTAAAAAAGAACAAAAACTAACCCAAAACGATAAAAAAAAGCAAAAATGACAAAACGACAAAAATAAAAAGACCAAAACAAGAAGGGAACAAAACAAACAAACGACAAAAAAGTAAAAAAAAAGTTGCAAAAATGACCAAAAATGACCCCCAAAAATAAGAAAATAAATGCAAAAACGAACAAAAACAACAAACCAAAAAAGGCAAAAAAACGTGCAAAATCGAACAAAAATGATAAACTTCGACCAAAAACATGCAAAAACGAGAAAAAGGAGCAAAAATCGAAAAAAGAACAAAACGAGCAAAAATCGAAAAAAGAACAAAACGAGCAAAAATGAAAAATAAATAGATAAAAAAATTATCAAAAATGATTAAAAAGTCAAAAATGACCCAGAATGAGAAAAATGGCAAAAAACGAGCAACAACGACAAAAAACGTGTAAAAGCGATAAAAGAAAGTGCAAAAAGGACAAAAACGAAAAAAATGTACAAAATCGACCAAAAATGATAAGAAAGTGAAAGTGGAAAACCGCCCAAAACAACCAAAAATGATAAAAAAAAATCGTACAAAAATGGTCAAAAACGAACAAAATCGACCAAAAACAATAAAAATGTGCAAAAATGGCCCAAAACGGCAAAGAAGTACAAAAAACAACAAAAAACAATTAAAAAAGTAAAAAAAGAAGCCAAAAACGACCAAAAATAATAAAAGAAGTGTAAAATGGTCAAAAACGTACAAAATCGACCGAAAACGATATAAACGTGAAAAAACCGCAAAAATGTGCAAAATCGACAAAAACAATAAAATGTGCAAAACCGCCAAAAAATGTAAAAACGTACAAAATTGATCAAAACCGATAAAAACATGCAAAAGTGACCAAAACGGACAAAGACATGCAAAAACGACAAAAAATAAAAAAAAATTAAAAGAAAAGAAAAAGGCCCATAATGAGCAAAAAGGGCTAAAAAAGAACAAAAAATGACAACAAACAAACAAAAACGATAAAAATGACCAAAAATGACCAAATTATAGTATACCAACCTTCCATTTAAGTTGTAATATAATCACAATAACATAGGTTTTATGATGTAATTGAGTTTAGAAGAAACTGATGTAATGTTATCAAACTTGTATTCGCGATTACGTTACTTCTAGTTTTTTTTGTCCAACCAAACATCTGAGTTAGATTGACAACGTAATGTCAATTACATTACGTTGTCCAATCATGCAAATCAAACGGGCCCTAAGTGTGTTTGAAATCCACGTTCTATATGTGATCGGACTAGAGGATCTACTTGGTCCCACTAAATCATATGTGTCTGTGTATGATTTAGCTATCAACACGTATGGGTGTCAACGTATGCTTATCGGTACGGACATGCTAATATCCGTATCCGATTTTATTTTTTTTGTAATATCCGAACGGATATCTCTTTTAACACTTCGATTTCGTATCTGTCTTGTTTAACGGATATCAGATAATATCCGATCCGATTAGCTAAAAAATTTCAATGCTATTATTCAAATATCCGAAATATTAATTAGTTATTATCCGAATATTCGAAAACCAAATTCAATTGCTCTACATATTTGTGTCATTTCTTCTTCTGCTGTAAATTATAACTAATATATATTACTATTATATATAAATTATATTATAACCACTATATGTAAAAGTCAGTTGAGAATAAATTCTTTAATCTTCTCTATTAATTAATATATATTACATATACATTATACTATAATAAATATATAATTTCTGATATTCGCATCAAATATCCGAATCGTATATCTGAAATTTGCGTCCGAGCTCTCTAGCCTAGTGGTATTAGAGCGGACACTCGGAGGGACCGGCAAGGTTCGAGTCCCCCAATTGTGTGTGTGCGTGAGATTTCAAAAAAAAAAGATATCTGAAATTTGCAGTTTAAAGTTGGATAGGATATTAACGGATTCGACTACCTTAATATCTGAATTTGTATCCGAAAAAAGATAATATTCGAAAAATATTCGGATATCCGAATCAGATATCCAAAATTTTGAAAAATATCCGAAAGTTCGGATACAGAATCAAATCAGATTCAAATTTTCGACTATCCATTGACATGTCTATCAACAGAAAACAAGGAACAAGGAATATATGTTTTGATCAATATATACTAAGGTATCGTCCAACTAGTAATCATGTACTCAAACTCAACAGGAAAATATGTACATGATAAACTCGAGAACAAGAAACAAGACAACACATGTAATAGAATCCATAACACTAATCTCGTATGACAGTCATGACAATAATCAAGAAATGTACATCTGAATCATGAATATAGTAACTATCAGGAAATGAAAGTGATCATTGTAAGTACTTGCCTTGGGCATCTAAAGTCGACATGCGCAACACGAACGTATCGACACGAAAAGTATCAGAGTGTAAGGTCTAGAATATAATAATAATCCCCAATATTGTATCGTCCGAAATAAGTGTCGTCGAAGACCATAATGTCCAATAGTAATCCAAGATCTATCCATCGTCCAATTAGTCCATAATTGATCCATAGAAGAGTATTCATAATCTAATGATTGATTTAGAAGATTGAATAAAGTCACAATAGGAAACACACGATTAGATTAAGATGATAATTGAAGGAAAATGCAGGATTAAGTACATAAACTATTTTGGAAAAACATTTAGAAACTAAGTTTTATTAGTAAAAAAATATTTGAAAACATTTCTTAGGGTAAACCCTTAATTTTGACAAATACGATGTATAGGTAAAATATTATGTTTTTATTAGATAAAAATACAAATATTTTAGATTTCCAAATCAAATTTTGAAACCAATTAGTTCCAAAGTCTATTCGTAAATAATTTTATAGAAATATTTAAATAATTATTTAATATACACAATAAAAAAAATTGTATAAAATGTATATACTAATATACCCATATTTATTTATACTATACCAAAAAATATATATCTATACTATTATATAATCCAAATATCCGATATATAGATAAATTATTTGAATTATAATGATTCTTAGGTAAAACTAATATTATGTATGGAGAATAATGTCATTTACATCTCCATTATCTATAACCGATCTACTATTTCTAAACCGTGTAATCTCTCCTCCAGTTCCAATTCCAAGATCGTGATTTAGAAGAAGAAACAAACAATAAGACCGGAGAGATCCGGCGTTGCTACACCACAAAGTAATTATAACCCCCTTGCTGGTGCTCATCGACAGGAGGAGGAGCTCCGGGGAGAAGAAGAGCTTCCCAAGGATATGCCTTTGGGAGTCCGACGGCTAGGTCGGAGATATACTTGGAACATTATCGACAACTTGGAAGCGTCAATGCTGCAGTGTCAAGGTTTCCGACACGCCCACGAAGACAGGAAGGGACGTGAAGAAGCCCGGACAGGCCATTTCAAAGAGGCATAAGAATTATGATCTCATGATCAATCTCCAATTGGACATTGCGTATTGATCTCACTATCTTTGATTTCGGTGGAGTTTGGGATTTTTTGTGCCGCGCTGATTTTTTTGTTTTTATTTGCTGCAGATACTCCTTGGGTAAGACTATCGTCCTTTTAGGGCAATTTATCGACACAGGTTGTCTTAAAAATTCAATTTAGAGGAGAAGTTTGCAGTTTGTCATCTGTTTTGAGCAATTTATCATTGTCTAAAAACTTAGATTTTGATGGTAATTTTGCACTCATTCTTCTATGTTGGTTAATTTATTAATATGGTATGTTTTAGAACTTCGATTTGATGGTCTTTTGTGGGAAGTTTGCATATGGGAGTGATTTTGCTGTTTATTTTGTTCAAGTATTGATGATATTTTCTTCCAGTATAAATTTTGGTTTATATGTTCTACAAATGCCCTATATACATCTTGAGGAATTTCACAAGGTGGGTTGTTTTTAAATTCAATTTTGATGAATATTTGAAGAAATATGTCAATTGAAAAAAATTCAGTCTTTGGTTGCATGAGATGATGTGAGTTATAATTGTAGTTTCTATTCAGGAATGTATTTATTCAAATTGTTTGATTATTTGCTTCTCAAGGTTACTAAACTAGCATGTTTGTGGATATTATGTAACTTCATCCTCTCTGTTGAAGTCTGCGTATAGAATGTGGATTAGACAACGCAATGATGGACTTGAATTACAAATTCCAGATGAAATTATGCTATTGTTCTTGGCCATGGATGTATTAGCATGCATGCAGGAGTAGGAAGAGAGTGTATTTGGTAGCCATTTGTTCCATTATTGATGTTAGATGTCGTTTGTTCCATTACTGATGCTAGATGGGATTTTTTTATTTCCATTTCAGATGAACTTTTCGAATTAATTTAGCAGCATTTTATTTGTCCAAAAATAATTTAACAACATTTTATCTGTTCGTTACTGGTGCTAGATAGATTTTTTTTTTCTTATTTATATAATTATTTGTTCTATCCTTTCTATTTATACTTTCTATTTATATTTGTTATATCCTTTATATTTATAGTTCTTTTCCAACAAAAACATTTTTTAAATTTATGGCTAAGTTTAGTGCAGATTAATTTAGAATTATTTATGTATAAATGGATGTGTTGCACATGCGACGCGTGTGTATGACCACTAGTACATATATAATTACACTATAATATATACTATGAGCCTGACCCAAAATACATATGAATATACATAGATATATACAAAAAATAGAGTTACTGGGCTCTGAGCCCAGCCCGGCCCACTGGGCTCAGGCCCAGTGCTGTATTCCTTCTACAGCCTCAACTAAAAGAGGAAAAGGGACAGAGAGAGAAAGAAAGTTGGAATGGAGAAGAAGAGTGAAGAAAGAGAGGGGTCGAAAGAGTGACAGAGAGGAGGAGAGGAAGAAGAAGGGGAGAGTCGAGAGTGAGAGGGCGAGAGATAGTCTCACCGAGGTTGTCCCGACGGAGCTCGGCCGCGGAGACGCGCGGCACTGGAATAGCAGCGGTGCCGGAGGTCGTTGTGCGCCGGACGAGGCACTGCGCTTGAGACTAAACGGGATCTTGTCGGAAGCACCAGACCTGACCTCTGCGGCACTGGATCTGACCGCGTGATGGCGGCGGCAAATCGGAGGCGGCCGGCGATGCACGGAGAGGGTGATGGTCGAGGAGAGGTCGGATCTGAACCGGATCTGACCGGAGACGCGTGGCGCTGCGGGGATCAAGCTCGGCGGACACGGATTCGATGTCGGTGGCGGAGCTCAGGTGAGTGAGATGGTAGTTCTGGTGGTGGTGGTTTGGCGGTGCGGTGGTGCTGGATGGTGGCGGTGGTGTGTTGTAGAGTGCTGGTGGTGAATGGCCGGGTGCGGCTGCGGTGGGGGTAGGTGTGTGGAGTAGCGGAGAGGGTGGAGAAGGAGGACCGGTGATGGTGGTGTCTTGGTGGTCAGTGGTGGAGTCGGCGGTCTTGCTGGTGGGCGAAATGGAGGCAGTGGTGTAGATCTGGGACGGTGGCGAGGAGTGGGGGTTCGCCGGAGTTGGGATGGTGATGGTGATTGTTGTGGTGGTGAAGAAGTGGCACGGTGGTCGCTGGTGGCATTGTAGACAGAGGAGACAGGAAGGAGAGAGAGAGAGAGAGAGAGAGAGGAGGAGACGGCGGTGCGGCGGAGTTCGCCGGAGTTCGAAAAGTAAACTTCCATCTGTAGGTTCATCTCATAACCATACATAACTTTGTTTCAGTTTAAATCTTACTTCAGTATTAATAAAGGGTTGCGTATAGAACAGTTGAATTATGATATTCATCTGGCTTAAAGGAGGAGTACTTACAAGCGGTTGGTCATCACAATTTTCTGAATTTACTTAGTGACAACCCAAATTCATATAAAAAAACTAATGAGCTAATGAACCTAGTTGTCCATACGACCTATCAATCTTTTTTTTTTTGGCTTTATTATCGCGAGGTCGAACATATGTTCTATGCTATGATAAGTTTTTTAAAATGTATTGAGGATAACCAACGAAAGAACCATAACTCTACTAATAGTGATTCTTTGAGTTATTAAGACATGAAGTCATATAGCATTCATTTGGAACCGGAAAGTCCTCCATTTTGAAAATCTTAAACCACTCTTGTGGTTCGTTATCAACACAAACTTGTAGCAGATTAGAATAGGTTTCATAATTGGGAACTAAGGCGTCTACAAAAATAATCCAGGCATACTTGAGCAAAATAAATTTATGAGAAAATTTGAATGGCACCCCACTTTTTTTACGTTTACTTAAGGTGCACCCCACAAGTTTACATGAATGTATGACACCCTCCACTTTTGACGGTTTTCGTCCAAAACGAACGATCAATCCCTTTGGCAAAAATTTTTGGACGAAAATGCCCTCGTCTTCTTTTTGTGTGCCCTCCCTTCCCGTCACACGTGGCTGCCCCCCGCCGTGCTCGGCCCCCCTCCACGGCGTCGCCGCACCCCCCCTCCCCGACCTCGTCGCCCCCCCCCCCCCCCCCGGCCATCACCACCACCACCATCACCACCATCATCACCACCACCACCATCAACCATCATCACCACCACCGACACCCTCCCCCCCCTCCCGCTCCGCCCCCCCTCCAGCTCCGCCCCCTAGCCCCCACTGCCGTTGCTGCGCGCTGCTGCGGATGATGTTGCGGCGGCGACGACGGCGGTGGGGGCTAGGGGGGCGGAGCGGGAGGAGGGGGGCGAGTGTCAGTGGTGGTGGTGATGATGGTTGATGGTGGTGGTGATGATGATGATGGTGATGATGGTGGTGATGGTGATGGCCGGAGGGGTGCGGCGAGGTCGGGGAGGGGGGGTGCGGCGACGCCGCAGAGGGGGGCCGAGCACGGCGGGGGGGGGGGGGGGGGGGGGGGGACGGATAGTTGATGCGGGGAAGAGGACAACAGATAGGAGGTATTTTCGTCCAAAAAAATTGGTTAACGGGGTTGATCGTTCGTTTTTGACTGAAACCGTCAAAAGTGGGAGGTGTCATATATTCATCTAAACTTGTGGAGTGCACCTTAAATAAGCGTAAAAAAAGTGGGGTGCCACTCAAATTTTCTCTAAATTTATTTCTTAGTCGAAGAACTAGCTATTAAAGGAAACTCATGAATAGTTAACTTTTAAATCAACAAACAAAGAAGAATTTTTTTTTACATGTTCAGAGAACTTATTTGCCTTATAGGAAAACTACCATATGAATCAAAGAGCAGTCATATCTCGAGTTAAAAGGACCAACATAACAATATACTTTTTCTTAAAAATGAGAGATTTTAAAGAATCTCCAAGAATAAGAAGTACAATCTTATTGTATGGCTAGCTTAGTACTAGCTCACTACTAGCAAATGCTAATGTGGCGGAGAGAGGTAACCAAGTTTACAGGTTTAGCTGGTCAACAGCTTCTGAAAAATACTTTAAACATTTCTCTTATGTTAATTGGCTCCCAAAATTTTTGGATGATGACATCTTCCATTATGTGGCATCTGACATGGGAAGTGACATGGCAGCTGACATGTCATGTTTTAACCTAAAAAATTAATTATCCAAATAAATTATTGTTAATGTTAATGTTAATGTTAATGCTAATTTTAATTTAATGTTAATATTAATTTTAATGTTAATGTTACTGTTAAAATTAATATAATTTTAATGTTAATGTTAAAATTAATATTAATGCTAATTAATGTTAATATTAATATTCATGTTAATTTGAAGTTAATATTAATTTTAGTATTAATTTTAATGTTAATGTTAATGCTAATTTTAATTTAATGTTAATATTATTTTTAATGTTAATGTTAATATTAATATTAATGTTAATGTTAATTTTAATATTAATGTTAATGTTAACCAGCTAAACCTGTAAACTTTGTTACATCTCTCCGCCACATCAGCATTTACTAGTTGTGAGCTAGTACTAAGCTAGCCATACAACAATTTCGTAAGAAGTAATATACAAAGGTGTTTTATTTAGCAACAAGAGCCAGCGCCTATTAGATAATAACTTGAATCGTTTGTTAGAAGCTTGAGATTTCACATGTGAAATTTGAGCTTATACAAAAAAAATTAGACAAAAGTATTTGAGAAAGTATGGTACATTACTTTCATGTACCTCAAGTATAAGGTTGTAGACAAGAGTCAGTCTACCTTCTCTCTAGTTAAACCACCAGTTGTGAAGAGCCCGACATCATTCAAAGCCAAACGACCCCTTTCCGACACCAGTATATGTGTATGTATGATAAGAAGCAATTTTCCTTGTAATGTATAACAAATATTGTAAGTTTACTATTAAGCATGTATGGCATTATAACCTCAGTGATACTAGATAGATATAAAGGGTTTGCAATTATTAATACAAACTCTTCTTAGTTTACGTCAAACAGCTCTGGGGATGTTGATTGTTGCATCGAAAACATTCAAGGGGACAAATTGAACCAATTAGCTACTAGATGCATAATTAGTTACAAGACTATTGTGTCATAATCCACAGAAAACTACCTAGATTTCAGCAAACCATTGACATCCTAGCTCTTCTTTTTGCTCATATTGGAGGAGTCGATATGTCGACTGTGAAGCTAGAGTTATCATTGGTGGAGTGGTTGGCTTCGCTTATCTAGTTCACCGATATGAAGAATTATTTCTTTCGTGTTTATGGACCAGTTTGCAAAAAATGGTGTACTTGAAACTAAAAGCTAAAAAATTAATTACATTAAATCGACCAAATTAGAATAATGGTGAACAAGCTGACCTCCTTCGATAAATAATTTGGCCTCAGCTAATAGCCAACTTGAAGGCGTGGCCAATTGGGTTGTTGGATAGCAAAACCATAGGTCTGTTCGAAGTAATGCTCCACTGATTTCATTGCACCCCTTTCGTCAACTTCGGAACGTTTATTACAAACATTTGAAAAAAAAAATTAGACCAGAGAGTATCTCAAGTATCGGTGAGTTGGAGGCACCAGTGCTGCGCTTCCAGAGTATGCACGTATTTGATAGATTGAAGAAAAAAATTATCGATCGGAAACAAACTAGGGTTTTGTGAATGCCGAAATTAAATTAGGAAAAATTAGGGTTTGGATTAGTAGCTCACCGTAGATACTTACTGTGAGGAGGAGGATGGCGGTTGCTGAAGTCGGAGGGTTGATGCCGAAACACTTCTTAACCCGATCAAGAACACAAAAATATCACCAGGTTTCTTGGAATGATTGAGATAATTTCAAACAATTGGGGATGAACGATTTGATGTGAGCTTCCATTCTTCCTCTTAGCCGAATATCTTGGAATGGTTTGAAGAGAGTGAGAGAGAGAGAGAGAGAGAAAATAGGTATAGACAACACTAAAAGCCTAAAATCAATGGTTTAGATCACACATTGTTTTGAACCTTGTTCTAAAAGTCTAAAGGAATTGAAAAAGTGCTAAGATGGGAGCAAATTTTTGGCATCCATTTTTTTTTCTTTCCGGCAGAAGTTTATTGGGACGGAACTAATTGTCGGCCTTAAATAAGATACATTTTAAGAGCCTATTTACGAATCTGTCCTAAATAATATAATCTTTTATTACAAAATAGATAGTCGTCCTAAATATTAATTTTTTAGGACCCTTCAATGTAGTGCCCCGTCCCGCAAAGTCAATCGGAGGAATCGAAACGCCGACAGCGTTCGGACTTAGCCTTGCAACGGCTGCTCGAAGGCTCGCTCGGTCGAGGCGACTCGTCGCTCAGGTGGGGTAGTTTCGGTGAACTTGCCTCATCTTACCCTTCACATAATAACTCGCATGTTTTCAACTTGCACAAGTAGGCTAATATAAAAGCTACCAACGCACATAGCTAAGGGAATAATCCCGACGGGTCGAAATGTCTTAGAACATGGAAAATGGTCCACGGTCTGCTTAGAAGTCGGCTCAGTGTGTTTTCAAAATGACACTCGATCCTTCGTCCCGTGGCTTGGGAGAAGGAAGTTGGTCTAAGTTGCTAATTTGCCACGACACTCGAATTAGCCTAAGTCATAGGCGTCGCCCGCTCGAATGCTTGATAAAGCATGCACGGTCCCATCATTTTGTCCAACGCTCGAATTAGCCTAAGTCATAGGCGTCGCCCGCATGAATGTTTGATAAAGCATGCACGGTCCCGTCATCCAAGGCTTGGCATAGCCTTCACACGTCCCGTGGGTTAAGTCGTCTTGCACGGCTTTTGGCTTAAGTCTAGGCACCCGAGAACTTGGTCGTTCAAGTCGAACGCATGCACGACCCGTCCCCTCGATGCGAAACTTGGCGCAGCCTTTGCTCGTCAAGTCGTTGTGCAAGTAAGTTAGGCAAAGTTATGCCGGTCAATGTAAGCCATTTCTAGCACTGTCCCGCTCTATCTGCGGTTGTCAAGTCGCGTAGTCCCTCGAGAACAAGGCTCGTCATATAAAGTATATGACTTGGGCGATAGCGTCGCCTAGAGAACAAGGTCTGTCCAAGGCACGAGCCACGGTCGGTTTAGTGAAAAGCATGCCACGGACAAAGGAAGTCCATGCGACTGGTTGTCGCGAGATCGGTCCCGCTACTTGGGAGTCTCACTAAGTCTCGATAAGTCTGGATAAGTAAGCATGCGAGATCGGTCCCGCTACTTGGGAGTCTCGCTATGTCTCGACAAGAAAACACACGAGATCGGTCCCGTTGCTTGGGAGTCTCGATAAATCTCGCACACGAGATCGGTCCCGCTACTTGGGAGTCTCGTTAAGTCTCGGTAAGTCTGGATAAGCAATCACGCAAGATCGGTCCCGCTACTTGGGAGTCTCGATAGAAGTTGGAAAACTTGGTCATGTTAAGGAAGGATTTGATAGATCGAGTTGAGTCTTGCATGGTCATTGGACAACTTGTCGACAAGGTGTAGTCTTCTCGAATGATCGCCGGGGCGCCGGGATCAGGTCGGCCTGGGGGAAGCGAGTTGCGGCTCAAAGTAGGATACTGGATAACCGCATGGGAGATTCGGCGCCTCCGGGGCTAGCTACCTGCGGAGGGACGGTCCGATATCCCCGAGCCAGTCCAAGATAGCTTAACATTGCTAGTGACCACTCATGTAGATGGGTCGGCAGAATAGCGGCAAACCACGTGTATGCCTTTGGATTGAGTCTAGAACTTGAATACATGTCCAGTCGGTAACACAAAGTCTGGGCCTAAGATTGGGCTGCAGCATAGGCACAGTGCTTGGCACGATACTTGGCGTCCGGACATTCATGGAATCGATACTATGTTTCACAAGTCTTGTCTAAGTTAGCAAATGAGTCGAACAGGAAGACCGCAAGACGGTAGCATGATAAGTCTTGATAAGTTGCGAGGCGCAGCCTCAATCTTGAAGCACGAACAAGTCTAAGCAAGGACTTAAGGCACAAACCAAGGCTAGCGGCACGACCAGCACCGTCTTTGGCACTTGACGTCGTTGGCACGAGAATTGGTCTAGAGGCACTTGAGTTTAAATGGAAGTCTTGGCACGGTCGAGTTTGCATAAGTTGCTCCTCGACGAAGAACTGTCTCGAATATATTGAAGTCACGAATAGAGTATGGCACGACCCTGCCGTCCCAAGTTGAATTTCGGTCAAGTACATAAGCGATGAGGCACTGCGTCGATCGAAATACACGTTGGCATTATAGCACGACCATGTCGTGGCACGTCGGTTTGGTCAGGCGTCGTAGTCTTAAAATTGATCCTAAGGCAAAACTAGAAAGACAATCGAAAGGGACTTAAGCTGCACAAAGTAAATGAACGTGTCGGTTTTGTATGGGTGGGCGAGGAGCTCACTCTACCAGTACAGTTGAGTACTGACACCTACACAGTTTCCATTTGCAGGCACAGGTAGAAGCTCGTGGTGCGGAGCTCGCTTGGATGCGTCGAGATACGGAGTTTCTTGGCGATTCGAAGCGTGCGGCCGCATGGAGTCAAAGACTTATACGGGACATAATGTATGGACATCGCCTTCCGAAGCTTCCGCTGGCTCAAGCATTGTATCGAGAGATGAGAGAGCAGAGTGACTTGTAAATGAGAGAAAAGTGAGCTTGAGAGACTTATAATCATGGCCTTGCGTCCATTGTAATCTCATTGTTCAATATCAATAAAGAGTACTTTTGAATAACTTGTGTGTTGCCTTTAAATTTTTGCTGCATGTTTCAATGTTTCTGCTTGGGACTTTTGTGCGACTATCCCGTCGCAGCCGCTGTAATCGGCCATTATGAAACCGCCTTGCACGAGCGCAATCTAGGCTCGTGCGGCATCACGCCTTAGCGAGGACGATCGCTCCTACGGGAGCGGGGCGTGACATTCAAAGTAACGTATCTAATAGTGTCGTCCCAAAAGTCCTCGTTTTTTGTAGTGACCCTTTGGTCGCCTCACTTCGATTATTCATCGGACTCTAATCCCCTTCTATTTTTGATAACTTAGTTTACTCGTCCAAAAGCTCCGTGGACTTTTACCTCTTTGTTCTTTGTCGTCATCACAATCTGAAGTCGATCCTTGTCACAACACCAACTACAATTTATTTCCTCTGTTTCAAATTTGACCTATTTCTAAATTTGTCGATTTCCAAAAAAATTCCATTATATTTATGATTAGAACTTTTGAAATAAACCTTGTTCATCGGTGGTGATTTTTTTATGTTTAATACTATGGACTGAAAACCTTAGGTAGCTTTCTCCAAGAAGGAAGTCGTCCTTAACTTAACGATTGACTATTCTTCCCTATCAAGTCGCCTCTCTTCGTTATTCGAATACTCCCTACTCATTTTGGTCGCCTCAGTTCAAGTATTTAGTTTACTCCGCTCTGCCTTTTATTTTGGTAACATATTTTACTCATACAAAAGTTGCATGCACTTTTAGCTCATAGCTCTTTGTCGCCATCACAATTTGAAGCTAATATTTTATATGACATCATCAACTACAATTTTTACTTTGTTCCAAATTTGACCTATTTCCAAATTTGTTGATTTCCAAAAAAATTCTCTATATTTATGACTAGAAATTTCGAAGAAAACGATATTCTTCGGTGGTTCTTTTGAAAAAAACCTTATGCACAGATAGCCAAATAAAAGTCATTCTTGACTTGACGATTGACCGTTCCAGCCCTAGCCGACTCTGTTTGCCATTCCATTACTTTCTACTTCTTTTCCTTAGTGCTCCCTTTACCTTGTCTTAATTTGACCTATTCCCATATTTGCTTATTTTCAACGAATCTACTATATTTACGAGTATAACTTTTGAATAAGACCTTGTTCTATGTTTTTTTCACGTTTTTACTATGGACTGAAACCTTAAGCAACTTTCGCCAACACATAAGTCATCCTTGACTTGACATTGGACCATTACGTCCCTACCGAGCCATTTCTCTTTGCCAATAGATTACTATCTACTTCCTATCCTTAATACCTTTTGTCGCCTCACTTCGATTATTAAGCTCGTTCCGCTCGTCTTCCATTTTTGATAACATACTTTACTTTTGTCGCCATAACAAATTGAAGTCGAGCATTTATGTAGTAAAACCAACTACAATTTTTTTACTTTATCCAAAATTTGATCTATTTCCCAAGTTTGTCAATTTCCAAAAAGAATTCCACTATATTTATGATTAGAATTTTCGAAAAAAAACCCTTGTTCTTGAGTGGTTTGTTTTCACGTTTTATACAAATCTTAGGTGTCTTTCACCAAGGAGGAAGTCATCCTTGACTTGACGATATATTCCTTCCTTACCAAGCCGTTTCTCTACGCTATTCGATTACTCCCTATCCTTACTGCTCCCTTTGGTTGCTTTCGATTATTCAGCTCACTCCGCTTGCATTCCACTTTTGATAACATGGAGCAGTAATTGTCTCACTTCGATTTTTCAGCTCACTCCGTTCGCCTTCCATTTTTTATAACATACATTACTCATACAAAAGCTCTATGGACATTTAGCTTATTGCGCTTTGTCACTATCACGTTTATGTCGATTTCCAAAATAAATCCATTTTATTTTTAAATACAATTTTCAAAGAAAATCTTGTTCTACAGTGATTCTTTTTTTAACAATTTATACCACTGACGTAAAATTTTAGCCGCCTTTCACTAACAAAGAAGTCATTCATGACTTGAAGATTGACTATTCCTTCCTTACATAACCGCTACTCTTCCCCATTCGATTACTCTCTACTCCCTATCCTCACTTCTCCCTTTGGTCGCCTCACTTCGATTATTCAGCTCATTCTGCTCACCTTCCATTTTTGATAACATACATTGCTCATACAAAAGCTGCATGAACATTTGGCTTATGTCTCTTTATCGTCGTCACAATTTGAAGTCGACAATTTAGGGCATATCAACAACTACAATTTTTATCTTGTCCCAATTTTGACTTGTTCCCAAATTTATCAATTTTCAGAACTTTCCACTATTTATGACTAGAACTTTCAAAGATAATCTCGTTCTTTAGTAGTCCATTTTCACGTATTATATTATGGACTAAAAACCTTAGGCCACTTTCGGCAACAAAGTCATCGTTAACTTGAGGGTTGTTGATCATTCCTTCCCTACCGAGTTGCCTCTTTTTGCCATTTGATTACCCCATAGTTCCTTTTCTCCCTTTGGTTGCCTCACTTCTATTATTCAGCTCACTCCACTCGCCTTTTTATTTTTGATGACATATTTTACTTATACAAAAGTTGCATTAACTTCTTTTTTTATTATCATGGGGCTCTTTGTCATGAACAAAATATAAGATCGATCATTTATGTCACAACACCAACTTACAATAATATTTTACCTTGTCCCAGATTTTTTTCATTTTCCTAAATTTGTCGATTTTTAAAAATTTCTAGTATATTTATTGACTAGTACTTTTAAAAAAAAACTTCGTTCAGTGGTTCATTTTTTTCACTTTTTATACTATGCACTTTTAGTTCATGCTTTTTTGTTGCCATTGCAATATGAAGTCGATCATTTGTGTCACAACACCAAATACAATTTTTACCTTGTTCTAAATTTGACCTAATCCTAAATTAGTCGATTTATAAAAAAATATTGTTTTCCAACAAATTACCATATTTATCAGTAGAACTTTCGAAGAAAACCTTGTTTTTTTCGTTGTTTTATACTATGAATTGAAATTCTAGGCGCCTTTCGCCAACAATGAAGTCATCCTTGACTTGACGATTGACTTTTCCTTTCATACCGAGCAGCCACTCTTCGCCATTCAATTAGTCCCTAATCCCTACGGCTCCCTTTGTTATTCTCACTTAGGTTATCCAGTTCACTTCGCTCATCTTTGATTAACATATTTCACTCATACAAAAGTTGAATGACTTTTAGCTCATGGCTCTTTGTCGCCATCACAATTGTTACAACGCCATATACAATTCTTAACCTTTCCCAAATTCTACCTATTTCCAAATTTATCGATTTTCTATTTTTTTACTATATTTATGACTAGAACTTTCGAAGTAAATCTTGTTCTTTAGTGGTTCTTTTTTCACATTTTATACTATGGACTGAAAACCTAAGTCGCCTTTTGCCTCTCTTCGCTATTCGGTTACTCCCTACAACCTACTCCCTATCCTCACTGCTCCCTTTGGTCGCCTCGGTCGCCTCACTTTGATTATTCATCTGACTTTAATCCCCTTCTATTTTTGATATAAAATAGTTTACTTGTCCTAAAGTTGCATGGACCTTTAGCTCATTGTTCTTTATCGTCATCACAATCTGAAGTTGCATGGACCTTTAGCACAATATTCTTCGTCATCACAATCTGGAGTCGATCATTTGTCACAACACCAACTACAATTTTGCCTTGTTCCAAATTTGACCTATTTCTAAATTTGTCTATTTTCAAAAGAGATCTCCAGCGTCAGTATCGAATCAGGAATTGCCAAATAGTATCGGTATCGGCGATACTATAAACTATGATCTTTTTGCCATTCAGTTACTCCCTACTCCCTATCTTTATTGCTGCCCTTGGTTGCCCTACTTCAATTATTCAATTCACTCCCCTTATCTTCCGTTTTTGATAACATACATTACTATAACAGAAGCTAATTAGAGTTTTAGCTCGTGGCTCTTTGTCGCCATCATAATTTCAAGTTGATCGTATGTCACAACACCAACTACAATTTGTACATTTTCATCCCCTTTTTCTTCGCTCCTCCAGAACTGGTACAGAAATTGGTGCCTTTTCTACTTTGTTTACCTTAGTTACTGTTGTGTGTGTGGGGTACCTTTCGGTTGTGGGATGCTCGTTTAGCTCCTGTTTTCATCTTGTTCCTTATTTACCTAGGTGCACTTCGTTTTCAAAAGCTTCCTGTCAAACCGACTCCTATTCAATCCGTGCTTGACCAATCGATATACCAATAATCAAGTCTCCAGTCAACTGGTGGAAATTTGACCGTTTCCCAAATTTGTCGATTTCCAAAAAATTGTGGATTTCTATTTTTTTTCCTACTATATCTATAACTATGACTTTAGAAGAAAACCTCCTTTTTTTTCTTTTCTTTTGTGGTTCTTTTTTCACGTTTTATAATATTTATAGTATGGACTGAAACCTTGGTCGCCTTTCGTCAACAAGGGTGGCATCCTTAACTTGACGATCTATTCCTTCTTTACAAAGATGCATCTTTTCGCCATTTAATTACTCCCTACTTCCTATTCTCACTAATTGGTCGCCTCAGTTTGATTATTCAGCTCACGTTCGATTATTCAGCTCATTCCGCTCACCTTCCATTTTTGATCATATTTTAGGTAATGACTATTTGTCATCATCACAATATGAAGTCAAATCCTTTTGTCACAGTACCAACTATAATTTTTACATTGTCCCAAATTTGACATATTTCTAAATTTGTTGATTTTCATACTATTTTTATGACTAGAACTTTCAAAGAAAACCTTGTTCTTGAATGGTTCTTTTTTCGCTTTTTATACTATGGACTGAAAATATTATGTAGTTCTCGTCAAGAAGGAAGTTATTCTTAACTTGATGATTGACTATTCCTTCTCTACCTAGCCACCTCTATTCCACATTCAATTACTCCCTATCCTCAATACTCCCTATCCTCAATGTTCAATTTGGTCGTCTGACTTCGATTATTCAGCTCACGCCGTTCGTATTTCATATTTGATAGCGTAATTTACTGATAAAACGTTGCATGGACTTTTATTTCGTGGTATTTTTTGCCATCACAATCTTAAGTCTATAATGTAACAACACCAACAACCATTTTTACCTTGTCCCAAATTTAAGTCATTCCCAAATTTGTTGATTTCCCAATTTTTTTTTTTTCTATATTTGTGACTAGAACTTTAGAAGAAAATCTTGTTCTTAAGTGGTTCTTTTTTCACTTTTTATATGGACTGAAAATCTTAGACTCCTTTTGCCAACAAAGAAGTTATTCTTGACTTGATGATCGACCCTTCCTGGTGCCGGCCTTTCTCCAACTAGAAAGCCATCCTTGACTTTAGTATTGACCATTGCTTCCCCACCAAGCCGCCTCTCTTCGCCATTCGATTACTCCATCATCCCTATCCTCTGCTCCCTTTGGTCGCCTGACATCGATTATTTAGCTCACTTCGCTCGCCTTCCATCTTTTATAACATACTTTTCTGATACAAAAATTGCATGGACGTTTAGCTCATGAATTTTTACCTTGTCCCAAAATGTTCATATTCCCAAATTTGTCAATTTTCATAAGTTTTCGACTATATTTATATTTATGACTAGAACTTTTGAAGAAACCCTTGTTCTTCTGTGGTTTCCGTGTTCTTTATTCCCTATTCAGTAGCAGATGCCTTTTGATACTAGATTAACACCAAAAGCCCACATCCACGATTGCTCTAGCCATATCCTATTTCGATCTCAATGATAGAGTTGACATTCTAATTGGTACCTTCTTGTACCACTTAGCTCGTGGCTCTTTATGTGTATTCTAACTATGGACGTAAAACCTTATGTTCAAATCATTGAAGCCTTTTTCAAAATTTTATTTTTCTTTCCAAGCATCTTGAACCTTTAGCTCATAGTTCGTGGTCGCCATCACAGTCTCAATTTAATCCGTTAACACCAACTAGAGTTTTTATCTTGTCCTAAATTTGGCCTATTCTTAAAATTTTCTACTGTCAATATTTTTTCAAAATTTACCTACGATTATAAACCTTTTCTGAAATTCGTCTACTTCCAAAAATTTCTTCCACATTTACAGTCACTCATATAATTGGCTCTATCCTGATTTTGTTCTATTAGCTACTGAAGGCCCTAGCTATCCACATGTACTCACATAGTAGATTGCCATTCTGTTTATTTGATCTCGTGGACCAATTGCTGAGATATAAGCATATGAAGTATATTGGTTCTTTGATAACTGAGAGATAAGAGGATGGCATGTCAAATGAATGGAGTAGAGCAGACCAATCATTCCTCTGACATATTGCATTCACGGCCCAGTTTGACTGTCGCTCGGGGATGAAGTTGTAGATAAGTGACTCTTAGACTCTTAGGTGCCTTCTCCAACAAAAAAAAATCATCATTGACTTGACAATTGACCATTCCTTCACTATCGAGCTGCCTCGCCATTTAATTACTCACTGATCTCTATCCTCACTGCTCCCATTGGTTGCCTTCGATTTTTTTAGGACAATACGCTTGCTTTCCATTTTTGATAACATACTTCACTCGTACAAAAGTTGCATGGACTTTTAGCTCATGGGTCTTAATCGGTATATAGGTCTGACCTCAATCCATTGTAAACCGATATATCAAAATATCGATTTAAATCGGCCGATATATCGGTTCTTGATCGCTATATAGCTAGGTTGATATCTGCCAAAACAATATAAGGCTGATGTATGTTGTTTTGGCCTCGAACAATATATTAGCCAATGTTTCCGATATCTCGAACAGAGAACAGAGGGATGTCTGCATTTTTTGGCCTTTTGATGTCGAAATGGAGATTGAGGAACATTGTTTTGAGGTAAGAAAGGATGATTGTGCAATTCTAAAATGCAGTGAACTAAGTTCATATATGAAATTTGGAAGTTGTTTATGGAGGTATTTAAGTGCAAAATTTGAACAGTGTATGTTGTTCACATGATATGGATCTGTTGGTGTCTGCACACAAGTACTGTAGAAAATGGGCTATTTAGAGAATATTTCAGTTTAGTCTGACCTTTTTGATCATACAATTTAAGCTTATTCGGCCAAGGAGCACCCGACAATTTCTACTAAACCAGAAAAGAGTAGTGGAAGGAAAGATTGATACAATTCTTCTATGGAATTGCATTCGTCTGCATGAAACTATTTCTATTGATTTTTTTTCCGATATTTGGAAATGCTATGGAATTTGGAAAGAAAAGTGAATACTTCAATGTGGGAAAGTGAATCCTTGCTTGGATGGGTAGAATTATTTCCTTTTTAATTTTTCTTTATTGGAAATCATTTTTCTTTCCTCAATTTCTTTGGCATCTAAATATAGGAAAGTAATCACTTTCTTTTTTCCGACCATATGTTTCTGCGAACCAAACGAGGCCTGAAATCGATCAGTGAGCAATCATTGTGTCGCCCTATTTATTGGGCTGGCTGTACACTATGAGAACCGAGCAGTCGTCTATTCAGGTGGCATTTTTCCGCGTAAATGGTTGCCACGTTGGAAGCACTTACAATGCTGAAGCCGAAATGCCTGCCATGGTAGAAGTATTACTTTGAAGCAGACGAAGCTACGCTAGTAGTCTTCCAGCGGAGGCCATCCACACTGAAATTGACATTTCATATTGAATTTGAGCAGTTTGGTCCTTTTTTTGATTTTGGCTATAAATAGTCTTGTTGTTTGCGCAAAACAAGAGAATGAACTAGAATTCATACGACAATACACTGTCCCACAATGTTTGCGAGAATTGAGAGCACTTCGCAACTTTCCATTCTTGCGTTGGATAGTCAATAGAGCGAAGCGATCGATGGATCGAATCTTCATCAATGCAATGTTCATCTTTCTTCCTTGTGTTTAGAATTCTTTGATATAAAAGCTAGCTACCCAGATCATCTTCTGCTAGAGCGTTGCCATGTCATTTGCACGGGTTATGACGAGGATGTGCATCTTTTTGTGAAAGAGATTAAGAAGTTTCAAGATTTAGGTTGCGTTTGGTTCATTGTAATGTAATCGTAATCGTAATGGAATTGGATTTGTAATGTAATTGACTTTGTAATGTAATGAAATTACAATTACATTACTATGTTTGGTTGAAACATTTAATCAAACCATGTAATGTAATGTCAATTGCATTCATATGTTTGGTTTACCATGTAATGTAATTAAGTTTCTAATTTAATATTTTTTTAAATACAACATAAAATTTAAAAAGTGGATCACTAAATTTTTTAAAAAATTTAAAAAGAAAAAAACTAAAAATAAATAATAAATAAATAAGGGGAAAATGGTTTGTTTTCTGCTAAAAAAGACCAAAAACGAAAATAAACGACAAAAAATAAAAAATACAAAAAATGACAAACGATCAAAACAGAAGGAAAAAAAACCAAAAATGAAAAAGCGATTAAAAAAGAAAAAACGTCAAAAAAAAAAGATCAAAAATGTGAAAACCATAAAAAGTGACCAATAATGGTTAAAAAATGACTAAAAACAAAAAAATTGACAAAAAAACAACAATAAATGAAAGGGAAAAAAAAGACGAAAACGACCAAAAACAAAAAAAAGGGCAAAAAATGAAAAAAAAACGACAAAAAAAAGAAAAAAAATGACAAAAAACGAAAAAAAGAGCAAAAAAAAAAACGATAAAAAGGAACAGAAATGACAAAAAAAACGAAAATATGAAAAAAGACCAAAACAAGAGGGAATTAAAACGATAAAAAAAAGGCAAAAAAATGAACAAAAACGACAAAAAGGGCAAAAAGAACAAAAAAAGGGACAAAAACGACAAAAAAAACAAACAAAATCAACCAAAAACGAACAAAAAAGAACAAAAACGACAAAAAAAGGACAAAAAACAACAAAAAAGGACAAAAACGACAAAAAAACAAACAAAAACAACAAAAAACGAACAAAAAACC